>JANHFP010001354.1:9356-19671 GCA_032468135.1 Calamaria suluensis
AACCGGTAGCAGAAATTTTGAGCAGTTCAGAGAACTGACAAATACCACCTCTGGCTGGCCCCAGAGTGGTGTGGGAAAGGAGATTTTGCAATATTCTTCCCTCAGGAGTGGAGAGGGAATAGGGATTTTGCATTATCTTTCCCTGCCATGCCCACAAAAGCCATGGCCATAGAACCAGTAGTAAAATAATTTGGATTTTACCACAGCTTCAGAGGTCTTTTCCTAGTATGCATTTTCTTCAAGTGAACGGCCTAATCTGTAAGCCATACTAGGTGAACGTTCTGCTTATATTTATTAACTCTTATGTTAGAAGCCATAATCTGAGATTCATAATGATGCTGATCAGTACTTCAATGAAGGGAATGCAACAGTACCATCATGGTTCATTAAAGAAAATATAAATGGTTTATTTTTTATTGGCTGATTATTAGTTCAGCACTTCTCAATATAGGCAACTTTAAAATAAATGGACTTCAACTCCCATAATCTCACACATTTAAATCTACCAAGGTTGAGAAACAGGGCAATAGCAAATAAATGCAAATCCTACAAAAGGAACATAATTAAACTCTAACCAGAACTAACATGTTTTATGTGAGATCCACCCTTCAACAAAGAGTAACAATATTGCAGCCATACTTATTTTTCTTTACTAGCAAGCTGTTCCATCAGCTTCCTTTAGAGAAGAGGTCGTTTTAAACAGGGCTCACTTTGTAACACTTGCTCCACTTACATATATACAAACAGCGGATGGAGACAGGTGTCTTCGGCAGGCAGCACAGCTGCTAATTCTGCATGGTTCTCAGACAACAGCTGCTGGTGTGGAATCTTCAAGGCTGCATCTCAGTTTAGCTAACTCCAGCTGTCTCTTCTCTAACTTCAGGCTGAAATTTGTGTGGCTCTCTCACACTCCCTGTGGAACATTAGAGTAAAATTTCCAATTCTGCATGGGAATTGTCTATCCATCGGCAGATATTAGGGCTGCCCTACATCTGGTTGCACTCACAGGATATTTCAGCTAGGAAGTCAATCCTCACATCATACTATTTCTTTTCTCCGAAGGAGGTCTGGATACTCCATGGCAACCTAAATGGCTTACAGCTGCCTGTTCCAAAGAAAAACAGACTTGCTAACAGCAGTTAAGAACATGTCAAAGGATACATGGTCTAGGATTCCCCCCCCCCTTCTTTCAGGCCAGACTCTTTATCATATATTTTCTTTTAAAAGCGTGAAACATTTGCAAAGCTATTTGGCAAAATCTTGGAAATGACTCGTTCAATGTTTGTTTCTGCAAACAGCCAAATTCTTTTCCGTTGGTCATCAATCGTAATTTCCTGAACCCCGTGAGATATTCACACCTTCCTGTTACTTAAAATATTTTTTCTGTGCTGTAATTTTATGAAGGCATAAGAACTAGGTGGTTTGGGTAAAGGCCAATCAGCTGTCACTGAAAAGATGGTGGCACTGTGAGTTATGTTCTTCTTGGGCTTGCAAGATCATTATAAGGACTGTTTGGATAAGGCTACACATAGCTGAGAGAACCAGTGCATGGTTTGGGTGGGAGTCCTTTCATATCTAGCTTTGTCTGGGGCCTCTGTATGGGTGTGGGGTCTTGAATGGCAAATAATGCAGTCTATTTTTAAAGAGTCATTATGGACATTCCTAGATGTATCGTATTCTATTCTGCATTTAAAAACTGGCTCTTTTCCAAAAATATGTAAGGCTGGGCCCTCACTTTTTTTCTAGATTTGTTTCCATTATAAAGGAGCCCTTTTACTTTTCACTGTTACTGTGAGAACTTTCCATAATTCATGGAATTGAGGCTGCCAATTGGAAATAAAATTATGGAAATGGGGCTCCCCCACTGAATTACTCTGCCTAGAGGGAAAAGAACAAAACAAACCCTTCTCTAACCCTTGTTTTAGGATATTGAGCACCGTAATCTACTATCTCTGGCTTACAGGATGTGCTCTTCCCCTCTATTGTGATATATATTTTCCTTTGAAAAAAATATGCATCTTCATTTATCCTTCACAAATATAAGATGTTCTTAAGGCTATTTTTTTCGGGTCCTGTTGATTAAATGTCATCTTATGGGATGATGCAATTCCTGTCCAATGGAATGGCGTCATATAGATCTCAACCTGACATTGTTCAGAAAGCTATAGATCTGATTGCTCTTTCAGGCCTTTGGACAGTGTACTGCTGGTGCCATCTCTTTGTCCTGTGGCTGTTTTGTTCTGCTTTATCTTGCTCTTCCAGAAAGTTGTATCTACGATTTGAGATATAAAATATGAGATGAGATATACCCCCCCCCCTTACATACAGATTGAATCTTAATTACAAGTTGCCCAGAGTCCTTTGGGAATCAGGTGGCCCAAAGATAAATAAAATAAAACACTCCCTACATGCCTTGCAGAGAAGAGATTTTTCAAAGGACCAATTAGACCAGAGGCCTTCAAACTTGACAGCTTTAAGCAGAGCTGGCTGGAGAATTCTGGGAGTTGGAGTCCATAAGTCTTAAACCTGACAAGTTTGAAGGCCTCTGAATTAGACCAATCAGCTTAACATCAATACCTGGGAAGATATGGGGGGGACGGAAATAGATCTGTGAATATCTAGAAAGATTATCTTTTATTACCTATAATCTTTTCTAATAAACATATTTGTTTTAAAGTGTATTTTCTGTCCTTCAATTTTCTGAATTCAGGTAGGTTTGATTCTTGTATTTAACATCTTAGCAAAACAGATACCATATTCAAAGAAATGCCTCTACTGATATGTCCCTTTTTGAAGATTTTCTTCAGGTTCCTTTTATTATTGGAAACAATTTATTCAGTAAATTAAATTAAATGCCCTTCTTTAAGGCAGTGGTGCTTAATCTATAGCACTAATATAGAATTATTTTTTAAAAAAATAATAATAATCTTGCAACGTGTAAATATATCATTATGGAACAATCTTATACAAAGCTACTCAAAAGCGAACCTTGCTGAGTTGTAGAAAATCCTATTAATTTTCTCTTAAATAATACTATTAGATGGGATTTGTTTTTATTACATTTTTGTAAGGAAGTGTCTTGGTCCCTGGATTAAGATTAGTATGAAATTAAGTATCTGCAACCTAGTGGGTATAAAACTATTGCAGCATTAAAGATAGAAAATACTTTCTATACTATTGTCCCAAATTAGGCAAGCATCTTTACTATTTACAGTTGGTTCTTTTGGTATCAGTTCTGCCTTTGTTTGAAACCCAACTTAAAACATTTGTGGGACACTGTCTGTGCATATAAGAAAGTCTTTGATGAAAGATTACTTTACGCTATAAAACAGAAGTCACTCCAAGTAGTTAAAAAAAATATATATGCTGCAGTATTTCCAGCTGTGAAGTCTTTGCTAGGATGGGGCCCTCAGACAGGAGGAGAATAAATGAATATGCAGAATGTGTACATTCTGCACAATGTCCACAAAACTCACACCATAAGTTTGACAGTGCCGAAAACCATAGATTTATAGCTTGAAGGCTGAAATTCCCTGGGGCTGAAGGAGGGTTCCAAATTGGATGAGATTTCTATGGTTTAAGAGTACAGAAATAACTAAAGCCTGCAGGATGCTTTCCTGCAGCCCTAAGGCTTTGTAATAAAGACTCCCTCAAGGTACTTTCAAAATTTGCCTTTCCAAAGCTGCGATATTCAAATAGGGCATGTGGTTATTTTTGGCAAAGCAGGTTGAGCTTTGGGGTGGGTGGCTTGGGATAGTTATTTTTGCAGACTCCAGTTAGAGGCTTTATAGAATTAGGCATGGTTTGATTTTATCTGCCTAAACCCATCTCATTGCATTTGCTATTGAAAGGTTTGTTCCCTCTGCCCCTGTTGATCTACATTTGATGCTACATGTTTATATGTTTGGATGTCCAGAGATCATAGAAAATTATTGGCTAATCATTTGTTTATTTGTTTATTTGTTTGTTTATTTGTCAATTACATATTAAGTAATATATATAAGTATAAGCATGAATTGGATATAAAAATGAATACAAATAAAGAGAACATTAGGACAGGAACGTAGGCACACTGGTGCTCTTATGCACACCCCTTATAAAAAATCTTTGTGAACAACCTCCACAGGTTTATCCACAGCATTTCCTTAATTAATTTCACTTTAGAGAGCTTGAAGACAATGGAAGTATGATTTTAGGATATTACAGAATATCCTGATCACTCTACATTATAACAGGCAGAGCTGCCTTTGATTTTTGAATTGCTGCATAATAAGTAAGCAAGGCTCTGATTCTTTGGTTACTGCAGAATTTTAGAAGAAACCCAACCTTCTTATACCTCAGACTTAATTTTACTGAATGCCCACTTATTTTTAGGCCCAAGTTAAAGTGTGGATGCTTATAATTCTAACAAAAAGAAGTATCCCGCCAGTACAAATTATTTGAATTCTAACTATTCTGAAATTTATATGTCCTACATATCTGGAGTATTAGTATCTTTTAATATATAAGAATCTGTCCAGACTTACACCAAGACTATATTTTTTGGCACTGGAAATCAAGCGACTGGTAAAGTTCCTCAACCCCTCTTTTCCTTAAAGCTTTCAGTGCCACCACCATCATCCTGCTATCTGGTGGTTCAAAAAGGAATTAAGAAAAAAAGTTACTACTCGGGACCTTGCTAGCACTGGGAAGCCTCCATTGGAAAGTTCTATAGATTCACAAATCCTTTGCATATACGAAGAATCTCTTTGTAGATAATTATTATTTGAGAAAGGGAATAAATATAGTACCTTTGAAAACCAGTCTAAAAATAAAGGCCAGAGGTTACAAAATAGGATAGAACAGAATAACAGAGTTGGAAGGGATCTTGAAGATCAGACAAATGGTTGTCCAATCTCTTCTTAAAAACTTTCAATGTTGGAGCATTCACAACTTCTGGAAGCAAGTTGTTCCACTGATTAATTATTCTGTCAGGAAATGACTTCTTCTAGGTTACTTCTCTCCTTGGTTAGTTTCCACCCATTGCTTCTTGTCCTGCCCTTAGGTGTTTTGGAGAATAGCTTGACTCCCTCTTCTTTGTGGCAGCCCCTGAGATATTGGAACACTGCTATCATGTCTCCCCAAACCTTCTTTTCATTAAATACACCCAGTTCCTGCAACCGTTCTTCATAAGTTTTAGTCTCCAGCCCCCTAATCATCTTTGTTGCTCTTCTCTGCACTCTCTCCAGAGTCTTTTCTACATCGTGATGACCAAACAGTCTGCTGTTTGCTTCCAAGTCTGTCCTCACCTAACATGAAAACCTCAAAAGCAAAAAATATGTGTTTAGAGTGCAGATTTCTTTAAGTAGCTGAAAGCCCAATTGACGGTGTATCAAGGTAATTATCAGTAAACACTCCCTGTATATTGTTTGCTAACACAGCACTTCTTAGATTGAAGCACTTAGTGTCCCACTGGCATTAAGATATTAACAAAGACATGAAGTTATAACTATGAGTGAGTATGGATAATAATATGGCAGAAGCCCCAATTTATACTCAGATTTAATTATGCATAAATAAAACATTACCACAGAATTAATAGTCTGTAAAAAATTCATCATGCTACACTTTACAACTTTTGCCTGGCAATTTGCTTCCTGTCTTGAAACTTGTTTTCTTTGTTATTCCTTCATTGGTCATGCAGTAAGCTTTCTTATATTTGTTAGGAAAGGTAAATACTATATCATCTAGACAGCAATTTGCATGATTCTACCTGGTGAAGCAATACATGGCCCAGAGGATAATTGAGCTATAAACAAGTCAACATAATTTTAGCCATCACAGCCCCCAGACAAAGGGTTAGTTTCAAATGAGAAAAGAAAATATTGCACGGAAATAGATATAGATGAAGCAAAATCTTATTATTCCTGGGTCAGAAAGGCGCCTAAAGCTATATAGAAAGAAATAGTTATTTTAGGCAAGTGGACTATATTATAAAATGTTGCTATTATAAACCATTTGTAATAGACTAGAAGAGTCACTTTTGGAAAGGCAATTGATTTTGCTTACTTTATTTAAAAATATCCTTAACCTTCTCCCTTTCTTTTTCTCTTTGATCTTGCAACTGTTGTGACCTAGGTCCAAGTAGGTTTTACCAGACACAATCAGTCCTAAACAAATATATTTTATTAGAACAGCTTGAGGAATTACCTCATTCCCAGTTTAGGCCAAATTAATTTCAAACAAGTTATTCTGAAACAGTCCTTCCGCCTTATAACCAATCTTTGTATTCTTTGGCGCCCTGCCAAAGGCTTTTCTTGGCAAAACCCTCACTAATTTCAGAAACAAAAGACTCCTATAAGAAACAAATGTAGCAGTGTGGCTATCCTACAAAAATCCCAAGAGACGTTGCTGCTCTTTTAAGCCTTAAGGGAGGGGCCAATCATCTACTGGCCTTACTCCCGAGTCATCGTTTTTGCTTTAGCTGCTCTTGCCTTCTGGCAGGTCTTCACATGTGCTCACTAGGAACAGGCTCCTCTGGGGACTCCAGAGACTGCACATCACGCCCAGATGGTCCATTCCTGCCTCTGACACAAAGCCCATATCCTGGCCTTCCCAAAAATCCAGGACTGGGCCATGCTCCTCCTCAGACTCCTCACTATCCAACTCCACAGTCAGCCCTCTGGTCTGCTGATAGACCACAACAGCAATGAACATAAATCCTTCCATTCCCCACTATCCAGTCAGAGCTGAAGATGCTTCTTGAATGAGAAGTGAAACGTCTTCAAAGAAAAACCATAAAGTCCAGTTGCCTCTTGAAAAAAAGCACCTTTGGGACAATGATGACAGGATGACTGAGAATCTCCATAGACAGTCCTAACTTAGGCACAAAGCTACTGAAAGAACTTGGGCCAGTTACTTACTCTCAGCCTTAGGAAGATGTCAATGATAACGCTTCCAAAAAATCTTGTCAGGAAAATTGCAGCGACTAGTCCAAGCAATTGAGTTCCTAAGAATCAAAACTGCTTTGAAGACACAATAACAACAATAATGACAATAACAAAGAGCTTATGACAAAAATAGGATTGAAATTCAGCAGGAATTCAGTTTAGATTTAATAACCAACAGAGGTGAAAGAATCTGGAAATACATTAATACAGAATTAGGAAATTCTGTAAGCTATCATTAGCTCAACATAAAGTTATGGCCTCAACATAAAGTTTTACAAAGTTATATAGCTTAATTATATGCAACATGTCAAGATACCAGGAAAGTAGTCATCTTCCAAAAATACAGAGAAAGTCATTATTGTTTGTAATCCCAAACTCTCAGTCTAAAATGTGAATTCTCATCATTGAACATAGATTTTTCCTAAACAGAGTAAATGTAGTATTGCAGTCCCAATTTATTTAATGTTTATGTTTAATGTTTAATGAAATAGAAATGTTAAGTTTGTGCATTGAAAATGTTATATGCATTTGATTTATTTGCCTGGACTCTTTGAAACATTAAACAATTTCAAAGTTGATTCAACTTGAAAGTTGAATTGATCTGTAGGATCTGCCAATTACAAAAATAATAAAATATGATTTAAATTAAAATACTACTAAGCTGTACAAGCCAAGGATGTCTAACATCTTTTGTCCCTTTAATAAGAAAGGAGTCATAAATTCAGAAAGAAGTCTAAGACATATTTTGTTAACCAAGTTGCTACTAATATAAAATACTCTAGCTTGGGATATGACATAAAATACAACCTTTCCATCTTTCTGAATTTTGAACAGAGTAATGTGGAGAGTGGCTCAGAATAAATGGGTAAAAGAATGCTTATTACATTTTCAGAGCTTTTAGAGAGATAAAAACTGCATGAGAGTATAGGGCCCTTTGTCTTTGTTTTATAAACACTGAAAGGCATTATTGTACCAATAGAAGAAAATATATAGAGAACATGTGGAGTCCTTGGTGCTGTCTGAGCTTGGTTGTTTGCTTGCAGATGTTTTTAATTTAATTTAATTTAATTTATTTAATTTCTATACCGCCCCTCTCATCGCGGCTCTTCTCACCCCTCTCCTCGCAGACTCGGGGCGGTGTACAGCCATAATCAGACATTGTTACTAGACTAAGTAACATCTTCAGCACTAGAAAGGAGTGGAGTTTGCTGTCTGTTTATATACAGTAATTTGTCTTGTTAGTGATGCTGAGATTATTGTTTTCTCATTGGTAATTCTTTGATTAGTATATTGCTTACTGATTGATGCCCTGGTATTATTCCTTGCGTCAATTCCTATTTATATGGGTGTTGATTTCTGGCAATGAAGTGTTCTGTTCTTTTTTGATTCTTAGCTTTTTTATGTCTCCTTTGAATGGTGTGTAAATGCTGTTTATCTCTATGTGCCTGTTGATGGTTTTGTTTGTTTGTTTGTTTGTTTGTTTAGATTTATATACCACCCCTCTCCTTGCGGACTCGGGGCGGTGTACAGCCAAATTCAATTTAAAAGACAAGACATATACAGAATTTAATTTAAAAAAGAATTAAGTCATTATTAATGGCTATTAAAACTATTAAAACTTTTAAAATATATACAATTATTTAAAATATTTAAAAGTCCTTTTCTTTTTTACTTTGGTCATAAAGTCTGAACTGCCTCCTGTTTTTCTAAAAAGAACAAATTAGGATCAATATAAACAGATATCAGAAGTAAACATATTAACAAATAACTATTTTATTGTGCAGAGAAAATCCAAATTATTGGATGTTTTCTAAATGCTTGAATATGGCCTTAGGATATTAAACTTCACAAAACTGAATTCTGTTACCCAATCTAGTCTTAGAAATAGCATCTACATTTTGAGAATTTACTCCATCTCGATTATTAATAGAAACAGAAGGGGGCAGGTGAGTGTAATGATTAATCCATTAGATGGAACATGCTTCTATTTCAAAGTTTCTTATTTTTTTCCTAAATTTTGTCAGTTCTAATTTATCACTTGAAACTAAAATACAGTAATTATGTTAGTATTTAAGTTCTATGACCCAGCCAAGGTTGTATTAGAGTTATGAAATCACTCATGGATTCTAGTGACATTTGTTCACATGTTACAAGGTAACACATGTTGAGATCAGGCTCCTGACATTTCAAATTAAGTCAAATGAAAAATTAATGAAGTAATTGCTCAACAGATTTTTCCCAACTGTATGATGAAATTGTTCACAGGTATAAAGTAACATATATTTTTTTACTGGGAAGTTTGTAATGCTGGCAAAAAAATTAATTCTAACACTATCCGAGTTTCAAATTTTAATCATTTGCTGATTTGAAGGTTACATTGGATGTATGTGTCATGCATACCTTTTATTCCACTGAAATTATTAAAGTGTTTTAGACAAAGTTATTCTAATCTGTACTGCTAGTTTGCTCTATGATTCATAAGACGACAAAGAGCTATCCACATTTAACAATTTAGAACAATTAAAGCAAAGCAGGATAGATAAATCAAACTTTGACATTTTCTGGAACAAAAACTGTAGTACATAATGGTACATCCAACCCATGCGAGGAGGTCATCAGATAAAACAGATTAATTTAAACACACATGAATATACATAGAGCAACTAATATCCTGACAGGGTTCTGTTCGGCACAATATTATTTAATATTAGGCTTAATTCTGTACAGTAATCTGGAGTATATTAAGGTTTTTTTCCAACACTTTTTAACTGACTGTTATTTAAAATGGTAAAGGATCAAGTTTTATTTTTAATATATCCCCCATCCCTTTCTTTAGCCACCCTACTGATTCATATTTCCTGAACTGAATTAGACAAAAGGAAGATTTGTCTTATAATGTCTTTAAATTTAAAATGTGAGAAGCCAGGGAGTCTGTGAAATGGAAGATAAACTTTTTGCACAGTATCATTGGACATTCTACAACAAAGGTAAGTTCAAGAGTTCCTGACATATCCATGGAAACTGTATTTTTTTCCTATCCAATCAGAGACAAAATAGTTTGTAAAACACCTATGTTAATAATCACACATTTCCATTCATGTCCCAAAAATAGTCATCTGCTATTTTTAATCTCAACTTTCTTAATGATTTTGGCAAATATAACTAGCTTCTGGGAAGATAAAACTTATTTATTGTTTGGCAATGTTTTCTTTAAAACCATACAGCCTATTATTTCACTTCCATTAAGTAATGGAATAGAAAAACATAACCTGCTCTTCTCGGATAGCAAAAATATTCTTTTTTTTTTTTTATAAAAAGTTTTTTATTGTATAAATTTTTGGTACAGAAAAAAGAAAAAAGAATTGCATGTATAATATCATATCTTT
>JANHFP010001354.1:57345-72660 GCA_032468135.1 Calamaria suluensis
CGCCGCCACTTCGCCTTTCCGTCCTTGCGTCGGCTTTGCCCCCCCTCCCCGCCTCCTCCATTCTCCGCTCCTCTTCTTCTGCCTTGGCTGCTCTTTCCACCGAGCGCGCGCGCGCCCGCAGTTTGGCTAGTGCTGCGCGCGGGGCACCTGCTCGTCTGGCGGCTGCTGCTGCTTGCTGCTGTCGCCAGCGCCACCCATTGCTGCCGAGGCTAAAGTCTGCTGCTGCCGCTGCTTTAGTGGTTCCAACGAGCCTCCTTCGCCGCCGCTGCCGCCACGGGCGCCTCTATTTCAGCTGCTGCCGCCGAGCTGTTGCGAGCGAGTCGGGCTCCTCCGGTGGGGTTTGCCCCTTTCCCCGCCCGCTCCTTTCCCTCTTGCCTGAGAGTCAGCCTGGCTCAGGAATCACGTGGCAATTGCCTGAGGCAGAGACTAAAGAGGGGGAAAAAAAAGCGCTTCATTCCTTATTCCACCGCCATACTGTATTTTATAGTAACTCGCGTTTTTATTCCTTCCTTTTACTCCCGCTCGGTGAGTACCTTTCCGCTGAAATTCTTGTCCTCCTTTTTTTGTCCTGTTTTCTTCTTCCTTTTTTTTGTTTTTGCTGCTTTTTTATTTTTACCTCTTTGTTTTCATGGATTTGATCCTTTTTCTGATGACAAGTTTTTTTTTTCTTAGCATGCGATGGTTTACTAAACTGGGAGCAAAAGGTGTTGCTGGGACTGGAAGTCGCTAGGAATCTTAAAGAGAAAAAGGAAACGGCGAAAAAAGACTTGCCAGTCCAGCAACAGTATAAATGCATACACGTTATTTACGTATATATACACATGCAACTGGTTTTGTACACTGACCAAAAAAGCGATGTAAATTATGATCCATTTTTTTAAAAAAAGCAAAGAGATGAGAAGTGGGCATCTTGCTTAACTAACTCTCTTGTGCAAAGATTTTTGACGGTATTTTCTTTTTTTGCTTTTTTGTGTATATATATATATATATGGGATTTAAAAATGCATTTTACAGCAACGTTTAGAAACAGTTTGTGATCTTGCCTAGTGCAAGCCACCGAGCAAGATATTAATTTTGTTAAATGTTTTTTTATTATTATTATTGTTTTGTTTCTTTTTCTTTTTTGGGACAACCGGTTGGAATCAGCCGTTTTTCTTCTTTTTCTGATTTTATAATGTGAAACTTTTCTTGCAGCTTGGTACTGTTGAGCATTTTTAAATTCTTCCTCCCCACCCCAATCCAAAGAAATGCCGTGTAGTAAAAGAGAGAGGGAGAGAGCCAAAAAATATTTCCTTTCCAGAGTTTCACTTTTTAATATTTTTATACAGAGATAATTTTATGATAATTATCATAATGTTGATAGCTATGCACATATATACAAATAAATATATTTTCAAAAGATGGCAGTGGAAGGTTTTCCTGGAGAATGAAGTGCCGTTTGGTTTCCTTGTCAACGGAAGATGAAGTGAACAACTGAACATCTCCCAGTGCAGGTACTTCAGCTCCTTGTAGGCGTTTCCACTCTTTGTAAATTACATTATGAGATATATTTTTTTCTCTCTCCCAAATAACTTCTCTTGAGTGTTGGCTGCAGAACTGTAAGTGGTGGCAGAGATGATACTAGGTATTCTTATGCTGTTTAGAGGTGCAAGGTATTTTACTAATTGTATGCAGGGGACTGAAACAGCATGGGTTGTGTATATAAAGGAAGTTAACTGGAATGGAAATATATCTCACAGGAGCACTGATGGTCTTAAGAAATTGACAGTGACAGAACTTGATTGTAAGAAGAAAGATGTTGGGATTTTGTTACTGCCCACTAGGTGTCTGCGACAGACAGATTGACAGTGTTTCTCCCATACCTGTTTCCTTGTGAGCCTCGTATCCCTCAGCACACACATTTTCTCTTTATTTCTAAGTTAATTTTTGTTATGTTAATTTATTAAAGAGTGAAATAATTTATTGACTCCTATCTTTTTGTGTCCAGTTATGAGGCTAAAGAGTGTTGGTAAATTGTAGGTTTTTATTTTGGTTTGAATAATGGTTAATGTTACCTCTAGTCATTAAATACTATAAAGCGTAACTTTTTCAATAGTGCTTAGTCATTGGACCAGACATGACTAACTTGTATGTGAAACTCTGCAGTTGCTTTGTGTTGAAATTTGAAAAGACATAACAATGGATGTTAACTATGTTGTTCTTCTACATCATATAGCCTTTGAGCAAAGAAGGGTAGAACACTGAACTTTGCATATTTGCAGTTTTTGTAATACTCAGACAGTATTGTTTAGATTAAATAGACAAATAATAAAATGAAAAAGAAATTAGTTTCACTAATAGACACAAGTGTGTAGCAGTTGCATTTCATAAATTTAACCATTTGATTTATCACAACTTCATAATGTCTACAATTTGCAATGCTTTGTGCATACATTTGTAATGATGCAAAAATTTGTATGTATTATCTGCAATAACTGCTAGTATTAAAGAAAAGCTCTATAAATTAAGTTGGTAGAAAAGTGGGAGACTGGCATGACAACATAATTGAAAACCAGAGACTTGTATATTTTTCCCAGAATAATGGAATAAAGCTGCATAGAAAATTTGAGGAAATATGTATTTCATATATCACTGACCCAACAAGACTGCTTGGAAAGAAATTATTTGAAGGGTGCAGGTAAATGTATCCCATTTACCCCCATTACTTCTAAAACATGAGCATATTTATGTAGGAGTAAACTTCATTTGTTTATCTTGATCCAGTATTGATAAAGTGACAGATAAAATTTAGAATAGAAACTTAAGTAAGCAGACAAAGGCCACTGACCTGATTAAAATCTTGTTCTGTATAAAGATGCTTGCAGTTGGCAGTCTGATATATCAATATAGTAGCACATCCTTTACATAATTTAAATAAATATCAAAGATATTAAGAATATCAATCAATTTATTTGCAAATTATTTTCAGGAAATTTAAGATATTAGTTGTATGAAAAGCTCATTGCAGCAAAGTATTAATAATAGTTACTGGCTTATTGGCTTTATTAGTCAGTTATACATATTTTCAAGTGCTTAGGTTTTTAAAAGTGATTAAATTAAAATATGAAAAATAGCTATCTTGTATCAGCAATCATTTATAAAATTCATTTTAAAGATGATCTGCCAAAACAATCAGATTTGCATATGTTTGTTGTCTAGAGTAATGCAGGTATCATAGCTCACTGATTTTATAGAATACTACCTGATTTTATGCCCTGTTCTATGTATGAACAGGCACTGAATTGATGGGACAAAGCTTTTTGATATATATAGGTACAAATAAAACTGTGTCTAATCTATCTTTTGAAAAAGAAAATAAAACATTGGGAGCTTTTATATTGGTAGAATCCATTGAAGTCTACTTAAAATATGAATGTAATGAATGTGCATATGCTTGTATATTAAACCTTGGGGCAAATATTGTATTGTTTCAGTTTTGATAAGACATAGTTGTTCAGAATAATTTGGCAGATAAAAGATGCAGCCTGAAGGTAACTTTTTATGTAGAAATGAATCAGTTTCTTTTTAAGGACACCTGTTTCCAAGAAGCACCTAAAGTTAGCTTTGGTGTAGCCTAGAATTGGATTGCAAGTGTATTGGAGAATGCAACTTTGATACTCATCTTTTTGTCAAAGTACATGTTTTTCCAGTTGAATTTAAACAAAGTTATTTGTAACAGTTTTATGTACTAATTAAATAGAACTTTGAATATTTGAGGGCAGAAGATTATTGATAAAATGTGTTAGCTTTTGCAATATGGAAAATGAGAAGTTTGCAAATGTAAATTAATAGCACATTCTAATTGATGCTTAATTCATTTAGTATGTTTATGTTGAAAAATGGAACATGAGCTATAATGAAGTTGCTTATTTTGTTAAAATAATACTTTACAGTAGTTCAGTATTACAAAAAAATATCTACAGTATGTTTGTTGAAAAGTCACACTTTCTTTCTAAATGGATATCTGACCACTTGAGGGATAAGATCAACAGTATCCTTTAGAGTATAGTTCATTTCATAAGAGAACTTATTAAAGTTCTTATTCTTCATTCTTATTAAATGAAGTATACTGATACAAATTGCATTACATGAAAAGATATTTGTACTTTTATAATATATGTTTATTTATTAATATCTATGAGAAAAGAAGCAATTTTATGTATAACTGGTATCCAGATTTCAGTGGTAATATCTTGTCTCCATATATTTTAATCTATATTTTACAGTACTATGTATAATATATAATAAAACATAAATACTATAAATATAATCTGTTTACTCATTAAATTGGAACAAGGCCAAAACATATTGGCAGTTCACATTGGAATATCAATATCCATTAATGAAACTTATTTGAGTAACTGAGTAGTTATAGATGCACTTTGCATCAAGGTTGAGCAGTAAGTTTGGATTTGATTCAAAAAAAGTGCTTCAAAAGAGCCAGGGACATAAATGATATTGCCATTTTTTTTTAACTGTTGTTTTTTCCCAAAATCATGTGACTGCTAAAAATGTATTATATTTTAAGGAGTGTCAGACAGATGCTAAGCTAATCACTCCCATGTACTTCAAGCAATTTTCTAAATTAATTAAATTTACTTATTAAGTATAATCAAAATTATTATCTTGGGTCTGAAAAATCATGATTTAATAATGGTGTTTACATATATAGGCTTTATAATTATTTGTGTGGGTGTGCACTTACTAAGCTAGGCAGAAATTTCAGTCTAAAGGTGGAACATGTTCAAATGCATCTTTTACCATGTTTACCATGATGAAGGGCAACGGTATGAACTCAGGAAAAGATATGTTCCTTTAAGGTTTACCTGTGTGTCAGTGTACCTGTCAAGTCATTTTTGCCTTCAAAATCTACATTCTTTTTTTAAAAAAGAATTTTATTGATTTTAAACAGGTAGGGAAAGAATAGGATTAGGGGATGGAGATGGAGTAAAGGGATAAAAATAGGGTAGTGGGATAGGGATGGGGGTAATAAATTACCCCTACAAATAATATCTTGCTTAGGCAAACAAACTGATATCCAGGTGAAAAAAGTATGTTACAATAGATATTGTGATTTTCAATTTTGCCAAATCTATGTTTCTATACAATTCTAATATCCACCATGAAGTAGTTCTAGAGCTAATATGATCAGCCAGTTAAGGAATTGGAAATTCTAATTCTCCCTTAGGTATGGAAGCCTCTGAGTAAACTTGGGCCAGTCACTCCCTCTTAGCCTTAATCAGTGTTAGCCTTTGCAACACAATAACTGAAAAACAAAATACCTGATTAATAAACTTTACTGTAAGAACTAAGGTAAACACCATGCAAAGCAAGTGGATCCTGCAAGTAGGTGGGATAATTAAGAATGACAATATATAGGTAGTCCTTGACATACAACTACAACTGAACCCAAAATCTCTGTTGTGAAGTGAGATATTTGTTGAGTTTTGACCCATTTTACAACCTTTGTTGCCATAATTGTTAACTGAATCACTGCAGTTGATAAGTTAGTAACATGCTTGTTAAATGAATCTGGCTTCTCCATTTATTGTCTAAAGGTTTGCAGAAGGGGATCCCAGGACCTTGGGCAACAGCAACGGTCATAAGTGTGAACGAGTTGCCAAGCATCTGAATCTTGATCACATGATCATGGGGATGCTACAAAGGTTGTATGAAAAATGGTCATAAGTCATTTGAATGGTCACTAAATGAACTGTTATAAGTCTAAGACTACCTGTATTACTATATCCTAGTTGGATTACTTATCATAGTAAGTGAGGAAAAGTTGACAGAAAAGGTAGAATTGAAAAATAGTCTACAGCTTCAAACATCTGATTTGCAGTGTGGTTAATAAAGAAAAAAGTTAAAGTATACCATGTTAAGTTTATATACTATAGTCACTGAGTGTGAGGTGCATATTTTAATTGGCACATATTCCCTGAAGCAGAATCAACCCTTTCACCCTTCAGCTCCTCAAAGGCAGATGCCAGATATTATGGCACCATAAAAATGGGCAGGAGGTTCATGTGTTGGAAAAACAGTGAATGTTAAACTGACATGGATCTTCAAAGAATTTGTTAATGATAGGTGTTTAGCAGACCTCTGTTAAGGGGGATGAGTGCAGCAGAAATAGAATAGTTGCTGGTGCACGAGTGAAAGGCACAACACAGTTGGTTTAAAAACTAAGTATATTAAACACAAACTATTTACAGAATAAACTCTTATCAAGTAAACCATTTCTTCATAAATCATAAACAAGCATAAATCATAAATGCTAGCTCCAATAGCTAGCATTTAACATAAGTTATACATTATAATACATACATCTTCAGCAAGACATCAACAAACCTTACAGCAGTATATTGGCATAGCTAAGAGAAATAAAGCTAGCCAAAGATCTCAGCTTGCTCTCCTGCTTATAAAGCTACAAACCCATAATTAGCATAATTACAGGTTCTCTCTGCTTTTCCCTTAAAGACATAAAACAAACCAGGTTCCTGAGTTCCATTGACTCAACAGGATTTATGAAGCATAGAAAAACAGCTAAGTAACAGTTGCAGGAAATGAATATAGAAAGGAAATGTCCTCAGAAAAGGGATGAAACTAGACATGGTAATAGTCAACAGAGAGATGTGAGGATCAACAGGCCAGTTCTGCCTGACAAGGAAAGGGATTATGTCCAGCTTTTTCAAAAAATGCTTGAGAAACATGAAAAAGGCACACAATGTTTGTCCCATGTTTTAAAAAGGGCATATTGCAAATAAAGTCAGGGTGATGCTTAATCTGGACTCAAAAGGCTATTTTAAAATGGTAACAATAATAAAAAAATTGGCTGACAGTCCCTGGCCTCTTTACTTCCCAAGGATAGGAAACTAACAATAGGTTCCATCAGTGTGTGCATTTGAGAAGTCATTTCAGTGTGCATAAAGCAGCCTTACAAATATAGATCTTGAAGGACATGAAGAGGAGACACTACTGAGTTAGACAAGATCGGCTGAAGTCAATTCCAAGAAACGATGTTGAGAAAACGGTTCAAAAAATCCCTTCCAAAATTCATATGAAGTAAAAGAGAGGGAGAGGGAAGGTCATTCAGACTTGCAAGGTTCTGTTAATATAACTGTTCTGATAAAAATAGTTATAAACCCAACTGAGATTGATTCTTATTCTGGTCTATTTTATAAAACTGATAATAGGAGCCAAGATATGTAGGGCTTTATAGATGAAAAATGGCATTTGGAATGCCATTGATAACCAGAGGATGGTATGCAGCACTATTATAATATAGTTTGTTTGTTTTTCAATTCACGGACCTCTCTGCATTTTGGATCAGTTAGACTTTTTGAATAGTCTTCAAGGAATTTTTATGTAGGGTACATTGAATGTAGGCAAAGTGAATGGTGATAAAAATATGAGTTAAATTGAATGATTGATTTTTGAAATTACTTGTGCATTTGTTTCCATGTACCTGGTATGGAAATTTGAGTAAGTAAAGTCAGTTTTTTTTATGAAAAGGTATACTTTCTTTTACATTTATCTTTTATATGTGTCGACGTAAAATTTTGCCTAGAGGAAATACAATTTCTCTGTACTTCTACTGATGTCTACTGATGTTAAAAACATTTCAGAATGTCTAATTAAAAACTAATTTAAGAAATATTAGAATGAAATGGAGTTTTAATTCACTAAAAGAAGTTACTTTTGCTTCCAATTTTCAGATGAAAACTACAATTTTAATTTCTTGAATCTCCTTGAAGCAATTGAAATTTGATGTAGGATTATCTATGAAGCATTATCATTTTCACAATTTTCTGTGATGTTATAACTCATTTACCAAATGTTATAATTCATTTACCAAATATTAAAATAAATGATCAAACTTATCTTTTAAGGGCTCAACAAATTTTAAATGCTAGGCAAGTAAAATTAATTATTTTTATTAATTAACAGGTAACTTGTTTTGACAAATAGAAAAATATATCAGAATCTTTGTGTAATAGGTTCTATTCACCTCCTTCTGCAACTCATTCATTTTTCAGTACTTTAAAAGTCTGTAGCATTTCTGCGAATGTATGAACGCTGGATTTCTTGTATAATCCTCCTTTTTTGGAAATCTTCCCTCAAACACACCTGTTGGTAAATATTTCATGATAATAAGGAGTACATGGATTCATTAAGCAGTATAACACAGAAGTGTTTTTTTTATTTTGGACTAATTTCCACATAAATAGAAGATTTTTAATTTTTTCAAGTTTGGAATTACTAAAATAATGATAGAACGTGTTACTTTGTACCAAAATAAGGGTAAAATACTATTTTCCCATTGTATTTTTTTCTTAAGAAGAATAGTTTAGCTCCTCAATAAATTAATTATTGTAGAATCCTTTTCACAGAAATTTGAAGCAATTCAAAAAATACATTATTGGTATTTCAAACAGACTTCCAATAGCAATAGCAGACTTGTATACTGCCCATAGTTTTTTACAGTACTACTGGGCAGTTTACAACCTCAGCAGATTGCTCCCAAAAATCTGGGTCCTCATTTTACTGACTCGGATGGATGGAAGTCTGAATCAATCTTAAACCTGTCAGAATTCAACCATCATTTATATGATTTAAGGTAAAGAAATCTTTTCATATGAAAGGCTGAGAGAGATGCAAGTATATATTGAAGAGGGAAAGAGTCTTGTGCTGTTATGGGTTTCCAGAAAACAAGTCCAAACATTAGAAATGATGAGTGTTGAAATACCACAGCTCACCCTTATTTTGGGGAAAATGCATTAGTTCAACATTAAAGCTCAAGACCTGCGTGCAGAAGCTCTCTGCTCCAATTTCCCACATTTCCAGATAAGGATAAGGTGGTCTGTGTTGTAAATCATAGACAGCTGCTATTGCTCCATAGGAATAAGAATCAGTTAAATGCAGTAGTGTTTTAATTTGGGAAAGGGTTAGGGCTGCTTCAGGATTTCCTTCATTTATATCAGTAGTACTAAGCTCATATCAATTGACCCTCATTGTTTTCACTAGAACTAAAATGTAACTAACTCCAATTCCACAGTGCAACTTGAACCTTATATAAAGTATTTTCTTTCATTGAATCCTGCCTTTATAATAGAATTAGAAAGTATTATATATGCATGTATGAATTTTAAAAGTATTTTGTTTTTATATTACTCTGATTTATTTAGACACAAACAATAATTTGTGATTATTCCTCCAAAGTAATAAAGTTAAAGATAAAACATGGAAATATTTGCACTTTTTTCTCTTTGTCTTCTGTATGTAGATATGCTAGGTCCTTGGTCTGTAGCTTAGAGTGAAGTAACTTGCACATAATTTCCTTCTTCTTTTATTTTTTGTGCGCAGAAACCAGTTTTTGAAGACTTAATCCTGACGGACGGTGTTCCTTTTTTTTTCTTTTTGCTAGAAGCTAGGGCTGCTTTTCTGGTTAATCTCAGGTCTTTAGAAATGGAAGTCCATATACCTTTTTCTTTATGGGGGCAAAAAAAAAATCCCAGCAAGCGAAAACAGATAAAATGGCGCAAGGGAATTGATCATCCATCTCTTGTCTCTTGCCAGCTCCTGTACCATTTGTTACTTATTGAAGTGGCCACCAGAGACCAGTTTAGTGGAGAGAAGATTTTCTGTGGATGAGCTTTGCTTGTTTGCATGGCCTGGTTTCTGGCATACCATGGCCTGGTGCTGGGTCCACAGACCCATGGTTTATTCCAACTATTTTTCTTTAAAACAGAATGCAGAGAAACAAAGTTACACATAACGTCATGTAATCTGAATGTGCTAGTTCTTATTTGTAACCTTGCATGCAATAATTTTATTGCTTAATACTTTTTTTTGTTTGATATTGTGGATTGCACTAGACAAGCTAGTGATTAATTAATTAATTATGAAAATTCAATTGAGGCTCTACCTGACTGTAAACTGACCCTGGATGATTTGATAACAGTATAATAACATAATTCTGCATATATGACAAGACACTATATATATAATAAAGAGTGATATCTTAGGAGGGTATATTCAACTAACCAAGTGATGCATTATTATGTGCATTACAGGCTAACAGTTTGCACCCGAAAACAAGAGATAAGATTAATAGACCAACAAATAATGTTCATATTTCATTTGGTAGAGCTACTTTGAAGCCGGATTTTTATTATGTTTTTCATTTATGCGATAATGCAATGTAGTTTTATTTTAAGAGAGTAAACAATGTTAGTTGTAGAACAGGCTACCATAAATTCATTAAGGTCACTTGAAATCAGGACTATCTTTGCTGTTATTTTTACCAAAACATTAAGCTTTAATAAACCAAAGAAAACACAGTTGGAAAAAATAATATAGTAAAGAGTTTATTAATTATCTTTCTTAGAGCGATAGATAGATAGATAGACAGACAGACAGACAGACAGACAGACAGACAGACAGACAGACAGACAGACAGATAGATGTATTTTCTTTACTACATTGTTTCATTGTACGACATTTCATATTTAGGTTTTATTCTTAGCAAAGTAACTTATGAATCAGTTCTATTAAATAAAAGGAGCATTACTTTGTTGCAAATAAACACAGAATTGCAGTCAAATAGCAGGCAGTATCTGTAACTTGGCTTTAACTTTGGGATTCTTGATATTTTCTAGCTTTTCTTGCAGAGATTTCATTAGATAAAATCACTACAAATGAGTGTAAAATTTGCTAGCACCATAAACCCACAATAATTGCATTGTTAGAATAACAAAAATCTTTTCTGAGCATTTTTCATTTTTATGTGTATATATTGAATATGTTATAACAATACATTATAATTTGTCTATTTGTAATTCCTTTATATTCAAACATGACTGGTTTCAAGTATGCAGTGCATGTATCTCTTTTAACTTATTCAGTATTATGGCTAATAATCAGCTTCTCAGAAAAAGCAGCCAGATGAATTTCAAACAGAATGTGTAAAAATACAGATTCCTACCTAATTATATTGCTCAATAGTTCAGTCTCATTTAAATGAATCTCAAAAGATGAGAATAACTTCACTAAGAGGAAAAAAAATTGGAGCAACTCTGATTCTATGGTGTTTCTGTATAGACCACATTTTATATAGATGCCTTTATTGGCTTAAGGGAGATGGCTGAATTTTCTATCCTATGTATTTAACAATTTGTTGACCAAAGGCTGTTTTCTTGCCTCAATGTAGAACCTTACTTTTTTCACAATTTAATTTCATTTTGTTAGATAGCACCCAGTTGTTCAAGTCTGCCAAAATCAGTGGTAGAATTTGTCCGGTTTGGGCAAACAGGTAGTGACGACTGTGGTAGGCCTCCCCACCTGACCAGACCTAATGGTGTTATATTTTGCCACGTTTTGGAGACCATGCTCAATGCGTGGAAGGTCCATGCACAAGCAAAGTACATGCATAGAAGGCTGAGCATGCGTGGAAGGAGGCGAGTGCGAGTGAAGTGAGGCAAATAACATTGGTATAACATTTACCATGTACACTTAACTCAGGTTTCCTTTTAACAACTATAGATGCTTGAAATTGCGGATAATGACATCACATATTTATTGTGTTAATAAAATATGATTTTATGCTAACATTTTTGTATTGCAAACTTTTTCACAATCCTTGGGCTGTATACAACATAAACAAAAGCTGGGAAGGGGTACCTCAGGCTACTAATCTACAATTTAGTAAATTTGATTAGCAGGAATTTAAAATTTGAAAATAATTAATTTATATTCAGTGATTATATACATAGCGCTGGTATAGGTGATGTCTAGTTATAACTTGAAACATTTTATACTAATTTACAAAGGTGTACTATAGTTTGAGGGACACGGTGGATCAGTCGGTAAGGCAGCTGAGCTTGTCGATTGGAAGGTCGGCAGTTCAGCGGTTTGAATCCCAAGTGCCGCATACGGGTGATCTCCCGTTACTTGTCCCAGCTTCTGTCAACCTAGCATTTTCGAAAGCGCATAAAAAATGCAAGTAGAAAAAATAGGGACCAGCTTTGGTGGGAAGGGTTCTGTGCGCCTTTGGCGTTTAGTCATGCCTGCCACATGACCACGGAGACGTCTTCAGACAGTGCTGGCTCTTCGGCTTTGAAACAGAGATGAGCACCGCCCTCTAGAGTCGGAAACGACTAGCACATATGTTCAAGGGAAACCTTTACCTTTACTATAATTTGAAAATAATTTTATGTATTAGGGAAGTTAAATATGTTTTTAAGCCAAAAGAAGTTGGGAGGAGGGTTGATTTTTACATATAAGGTTGCCAGATTTCTCAATTGGCAGTGCTGCTGTTTAATGTTAAGCTGGCTCATGCTGACCAAAGTGCTTTCCACAGGGATCATAATGACTACCAGTAATATATAGTACAATCTAATGTGTCTAATAGAATACACTGAATAGACTGAATTACTTCTCAATAAAACACTGTCCTGTTCAGATCCTGAACGAAAACGTGGTCATCATGCTGTAATAACCATATTGAAAGAGCCCATATTAACAGACTAGGAAGTATAATGACTGAGTTAATGTTAAATACTTGAAAGATTTTATAGTGCAAAGCACAGTTAATTGTTGCAAAGCTACAAGCTGATTAACTGCAATGAATGCATATCTTATTATGCATTCATTATGCAATGCTAGCCACTGCTGGAGAACTGAATTCAACTCTTCTCACAGTTTTTCACTGTTAAGAAATATCTAACGTTATCCAGTTCAGAAGAAGGAGTCAAATAGGAGAGGCTGAATAACTCCATCACGATACTGCTTGTTCACAATTAAACCAACATTCTAAAAAGATCTTTTATTTTTTTTACTGAAGAATCTGTAATATAGTTTTGAAATTAAAATATAGTTGTGATTGTAAGATGGAAATTGTATCAATATTAAAAGTTGAGAATTCTCCAGAATTGAAAAAAATAATTTAGATTGTAATTAGTGATTGCCAGATTCTTTATAGCAAAGAACTAAATTTATCACATTACAAAAACCCAATACACCTTCACCAACTGGCTAACAGTAGAAGGTTCACAAGTTAGACTTTATAAATTGCATTATTACGCAGGAAAATAAGTCATATTTATGCATGGGATAAGTGAGTTAACTACCTGCTGGATCTGATCCATTCCAACTGCTTGGATATACTTTTGGATGTGTGTTTATATGATGAATTAATGTGTTTCTGGAATGGATGATGTTTCCTTGATGGTTCTGATCCTCAAAATTTCTCAGGATTCTCTCTATGAAAGCAAATATATTTAAAAAGGTTTATAAGTATAAAAAGGTTTATAAGTTTTTGTGTAATCAATAGCAAACAGATACCAGAATTGGTTGTTACCAAAAGAATGAACAATGGAAGGATCACAATCCTTTTTTGGGTGCTCCAGTGGCATGTTTCATTTTGGGGTGAATAAATGCATCTTCGCAAAATGTCAACTGAAATAGATAAAAAATAGGGTATAATTCCAAATGCATACCCAAAATCAATACTGAAAATCAATACAATACATGTGCTGTATTTACAGTTACATTTTTTTCTTAAATTGTTGTGGTGACAGACAGATATCCTTAGAGGTAATCATTCTGTTTTCATGAATGGATGTATGCAAACACCTCCTATTCCCGTAGCTGGGAATTTAATGGGCATGATGAATTTAATTTCAGCTAAATCCTTGGGTGTTGAAAAATAAAATATCAAGTAAAAACTTGTGCATACAGTACACTGTGGAAAGGAGAGTTGTTCAAGGAAAAATAAAAAAGAAAATTTGGTAATAAAGTTACTAGCTTTACTATACATTAATTCATGCTTAAATATGGGTAATACGATGAACAAATTAAAGTTCAGCTTGATTCTTGGTGACTGGTTCAATGCAACATTCTTCTTTAACCAACTTACAGCTTAGGTGTTTGCATTTACTCCCATCACCTATCATCTTCTGAAATTAAAAGAGAATGTAGCTCGGGATTGGACCGTGGGGTCTTTGGTGCTCTCTAAACTTGGTTGTATTCTGAAAATGTTACCTAGCTTGGTAATGTAATGTCTGCAAAACACAACAAAGCTCAGAGAGGACTACACACTAAACCCTTAATGTGAAAACAGATGTGATACAATAAGGGTAGAAACCAGGTAGGATGAGTGAGTTATGGATTCCCTTTCAATTATGTCTTGAAGCAAAACATCACCAGTTTTGTCTTAATTTGAATTCCCTACTGAGTAACAGATTGGACTTGATCTAAATGGACCTGTACAACTTTTATGACCCTGGTGTCAAAGTCGCCTCTCGACAGAATGCTGTTTTGGTGAAAAAGATTTTGTTCCATCATGGTTTGTGCTGCTGACGTGATTGTATCAAATCCGCTTCGCTCCAAAATTGCTCCAAGCAGGATTCTATTGGCTGACAGGTTGGGTTGGGACTATTTAAGAGTGTCATGGGAGATACACAGTAGATCTGACTTTAGCCTTCAATAGGTCTGAGAGTTGTCACTGTGAACGCACCAAAAATAAACCTTGCTACAGCATCAAGCAGTGTGTGTGTTTGTTTCTCGGCGTTCCTGGACGCTACCACACCTGGGAGAGCAGACTGATATAATCAAATTTTACCATTGAATTTTGTGCTATACAAATTATTACCTTGTTTGTTGTTGCAGAAATTCAACCAGGTTTTTTGAAGTTATTATACAAATCAATGCAAGTATTTCAAGCAAAAAAGCTATCTAGTTGTAAAGAATGAAGGTTTTATGTTACTGTAAAATGAAGTCTTGGCTGCCTGCGGTGCCCCGGCCCAGCTGATCTGCCGGCTCCCAGGGGGGTTGCTACCCTGCCTGCTTGGAGGACTGCCGATGTTGCTGGAGGATGTGCTGCTGCGGAGACCCTGGGCATTGTCGCTGGGGCTCCGACATTTCTATCGCTGCCGCTGCCGCCGTCTGGCTGTCCTGTTCGCGGTGCAGGGGGCTACTGCCTTGCCGTGGGTTGGAGGATGGCTGCTTCGGGGGACTGCAGGTGTGTCTTGGTCGGCGTGCTGCTGCGGAGGCCCCGGACGTTGGAAGCGGGGGCTCTGTTACTGTCATCACCGCGGTGGCCGCCATTGCCACTGGCTTCACTGCCCTGCCGCTGTTCTCTCCTCCCTGTTTGCTGTTGCCTTGTTACATCAATGTCGCTACCTACCACCCCTAGTTTTGATGGGGTGGCTTGGGGTTGTGATGAAGGGGGCAACAGGGAGAGACCCTGTTATTCGGGAGGAGAGCTGCGAAGATCTG
>JANHFP010001354.1:89378-102211 GCA_032468135.1 Calamaria suluensis
GTCTCTATTAAAATTATATATCAAACTAAAAGCATCAAAGACTCCCTTAAGCATTAATTAAACGTTAGACCTTTACACACCTTTAATATTCAAATTACCTGACTTTTTTACAAATTACACTTTACAAATTACACGTTTCTTTTAATTGACATTGATTGATTTTTAATAGTGTCTCTACATTTTTATTTTCAGAAAAGAGGTTCAATGAACAGTATAATACATTATTATTTCCAAATTTCATATTTATTACTAAATAAATTCAAATTGCAAATCTTGACTATAAAAACAATCATGCTTTAGGCTCTGCTCTTCAAGCAGAACAATTCATAGACCCAATTTTAAGACTCTATTTTTTTTGCTAATGTGTACAAGTGAAAAAATATGTTATCTCTCATACAGAAAATCACTTTGTTGAATTTTTTATGGTTTTGCCAATAAAAAGCAAAAAAAAAAATTCTGTATGGCAGAAGGTTTACTGTAAATTAATTAATTAATGACATTTGTTTACCCACCCATCTTAAAGCCAATTCCTTAAAACCAAAAACCTTACAACCCAGGTATAAAAGCAGTATGTACAGCTAAAACAAAAGCAATAAAATCCCAAACCTGCAACTACCTTCCATTGATGCAGCTCATTACATTCTCCTACTCCCCTGCTTATCTACCAGGCATATGGAAAGAGCAAAGTCTCTGTAGAACATTAGAAGAGTGGATATTTGACTATTTGTCCAGGGGCTACACCAGAAAAGGCCCACCTCTGAGGACCTACAAGGTGGCAATGTTTAAGGGAACTCATTCTGGTGGGGTGGGCAAATACTTTCCATAGGGGCTGTCCATTAAATAACGTGCTCCCATGCACACCATATAAGAGCTTAAAGGGGATAGCCATCATCTTGAATTGGACTTTGATATTGAAAAGACCTCTGGTATTATGTACTGTCTTGGCAGCATTCTTCTTTTAATTTTGCGAAAGATTAATTAACATAAGCAGAGGACTGTACTTGAAATGTAGCCTAAGATTAAAAGCCATAAAGTAAGAGGCTGAAAACTGACCTTTTGCCATTTGAGCTATGATGTACATTAAATTATTTCCACCAATATGTAATAATTGCTCAAAGCCATTATAATATTTAACCTTTCAGGGTTTCCTGGGAGGAATTGTGCTTGGCATTGATAGACTTGTAGGTGAAGAACATACTCACAGAAATACTGTATTGCATAAGTGAGGTGGGTAGCCAGTGTGTTTAGAAAATAACTTTCTCATTTATTAAGGATAATATAGAAAAAGCATTACCTTCAATACATAGTTTAGATGACAATATGAATGAATCACCTATACAAAATCTCTAAGGAAAAAGGCACTTGTCAAATTAAAGAAGAATACTGGGAAGATAAAATGACAAGTATTTTGATTGAAAGCAACTTAAATTTGTCTTCTGGCATCTGTGACATTGTATCAGTTTAAATCAGGATTAGAAGGAGCCATAAAACATTGAGAGTTCAAGTGATAAATCCATTGTCTGTTTCTTAGATAGGCAAACTTTTTAAAATAATGATACATTGCAAAGTGAAAATATTCTGGATACTAAATGTATTACTTGGCTATGTAATTTACCTCAGGAAAGCACATATTGAAAAGGTGAATGCCAAGAAAATATTTTACGATTTGGGAAAGACTATTGGTTTGTCTCAGATTATCTATTTGTTCTATAAATATCTGCCAAACTAAGACATTAATCAACAAGTAATCAATTTGATTAAGAATAAAAGAATTCATGTGGAAGCAATTTCAGCCTCCCTTTGCTCTTAAGCAGCTTGGTATATGTTTTATACAGACTTGATTAGCAATTATTGTAGCCTCATTATAGAAATGTGCTAGTAATTTAATGTTGTGAATGCTATGCCTTGTAAATCTGCAATATTTTTGATATTAGTTTAGCATGTTCCAAGTTATCTTTTAGTAAAAGGCATGTGTTTTTCTACATATATTGTAATGTTGTTTAAATTCTGTAAACCGCCCCGAGTCTGAGGAGATGGGGCAGTATATAAATCAAATAAATAAATAAATAAATGATTACATCTGTTATATTCAGTTAAAACACATTAGTTTTTTATTGTTGTAATTGTAATTTTTTAAAATAAAATTACTATTAAAAAAGAACATGTTCACGCAGCTTTAATTTACTTTATACAAATCCTGTGAACATTTTCTTTTTGATTCCATTAAATTGTATCCTAGCAAATTAGGACAGAATTAGGAATGCAAGTGACAGTTGGGTTCTTGATTCTTTTATGATGTCATAGAAAAAAACGATATAAATTATATGTTTAAGGCATAGCAAATAAAATGATCACGATTGATGTGAATGATTAAGTAGAAATAAATGGCAAGCCAGAAATTAATCAAGGCATAATCATGGCAAAAATAAATTAATTTCCAGTCATGGAACAGTGTATTGAATTTTAGGCTAGCCCTATTACATTTAAAGGCATGTTAGTGCATTAGAAATATTGACCTGTTGTTGGGTAGTTTTCAAGTTCAAATAAAAGTACCAAAAGGGTAAGTAATACTTCTGAACGAGAAAAAACTTTCCATCCCCTAATAAAAAGTAAAGTGTCCTGGCAAAAGGCTAGGGAGAGGGTAAAGGGCTAATGTTAGAAGGAATTCAAGATTGTGATATCTATGCATGTCAGCTTTTTATAGATATATATCTCCCTTAGTGACTAGGTACAACATCTCATGCTCGAGTTTTCTGCTATGCATCTCATATTATCCTTCATTTCATTGAGTACAACATTTTGGATTCTTATAAATTGTTTATTTTCTGTGTTCTAACAATTAAATTAGCTGGGTCAAACTTGCCACTTTTATTGAACCTATGCTCCTAAATTTTATTTTTTGAAGCTTGATTTTGAAACCAAATAATAAATCAGCTCTTTTAAAATGTTCTTTTCACTTTTCTTTCCTTCCACACTTTAATTGGTTTGCTTAGGTCAAACTGTCAGTTTCATCTTGAATCTCAAAAACCTACCCTAAGAGCAAAACATAAAAATAAACTGAGTGATTAGCAGTAAAATGGCATATAAGTTTAATAAGTTAATATTATTTTTACAATAATAATACAATAATTATTCTACAAAACAGGTAGTCCTCAATGTATGACCACAGTTAAGTCCAAAATTTATGTTACTAATCAAGATATTTGTTATGTTAGTTTTGCCCCGTTTTACAACCACCTTTGCCATAGTTGTTACACAGTTGTTACATAGTTGTAACACAGTTGTTACTAACTTACCCATTGATTTTGCTTGTCAGAAATATTGCAAAACCTGATCTTATAACTGCAGGATACTGCAGTTGTCATAAATATGAACCAGTTGCAGGCATTGAAATTTTGTTCATGTGACTAAGGGGATGTTGCATGGTTCATAAGTGTGAAAAACAGGAGTAAGTCACTTTTTTCAGTCCTGTTGTTACAGTCATAAATGAACTGTTTTAAAAGACTACCCATGTATCAATATACTAAATAAAGAAACTTGAGATGTTTTCATTTTACAGATAGTCCTTATTTAGTCCCAATCACAATTGGGGGCCAGCAACATCATTGCAAAACAAAGCAGTTGTTAAGGTGAACATCACAAGAATGAGATGGACTTACAATGTCAGTTTCACTGTAACTGTTAAGCAAATTTCCCATGATTGTTAAATGAGATGTCACACATCTGCAATTTGTAATTTTACTTTCAGCTTCTTCTTGACTTTGGGGAAAATGTGGAAAATGGAGTAAGCATGCAGCAAATATGTGAAAAAAGTAAACATGCAATAACGTTTAGAAAACTAAAGATTTGTATATGTGTAGGAGACCTCTAATTAACCATTATTTTTGTCAATAACATCTATAAAGATAAGATACCAATATTGAAAACTTTATTCTTTGAATATAGAAATTATAAATTGTAAGAGTTCTGTCATGTCAACATTTGACTCTTCAAAAGAAAGTGGTATCACTCTATGTAATGCATACTCATGCTGTTAGTAAATGTGTTTATGCAGATCACTTTGAAATACTTTGAGATCAACATTTGCAAGTTATATTTGGTATATTTGAAGAAGTATTTAAAATCTGAATAGTTTGTTCTTTTTGTGAATACAGAAACAAATACCATACCTGGATCAATTAACACTAAATATCTATTTATTAAATAGGCAAATTACATTTGCGTCAATCTGCAATCAAAATTTTCAAAAATATAAATTATTGAAATATTCCACTGTATAGTTTCACATTAACCTGTAGCTTAAGCTTAGAAAATTAGAATGCAAGACCACATCAAAATAGACATCAAATCGTCTGTCAATTTTCTCCAAACTTTGTATCCTACATACAGTAGAGGTGAATAGCAATTCCCAGAATTCTTAATAATTCTCATATAGTGACATTATTTTAAAAATTAAATTGTCATTATTTGACATTTCTTATAAGCCACACATTCCTCAAAGGGGCATCAGATTTATGCTCATACACCAGTCCGCCAGCCTACTCAGGGCTCAAAGTTTTGGTTTTATATTAGTATAAATAATATATAGCATAGCAGCTATGTGCTTAGAGGACTCTTCTGCTGAGACCTACTACTGTCTGTATTGGAGATATTGACATGAGAGAATATTCTCATAGTTACATTTTCTCATTGTAAGTTACAATGGTACTGAAAAAGATGACTTTATGACCATTGTTCACACTTAGCACTGTTGTTGCATCCCCATGGTCACATGATCAACATTTGGATGCTTGACAATGACTCATTTATGAGTGTTGCAGTGTCCTGGGGTCATGTGATCACCTTTTGCCACCTACTGACAAGCAAAGTCAATGGGGAAGCCAAATTCACTTAATAACTGTGAGAATAACACTGGCAAGAAAGATTGTAAAATGGGGCATATTCACTTAACAAATATCTTACTTAGCAATAGAAATTTTGGGCTTAATTGTGGTTGTAAATCAGGGATTATATCTTTTAATGCTTTTTAATTATTTGAGTTGTTCCAGACTTTTATTAAGATTAAAAGATTTAAAAATACTCAATCAGGCTTTCTGCTCTTATTCTCTTACTCACCAAATCAATTCTGCTGGTTCATTTAATGTTTTCTTCTTTTGTTTGGGCCCGCCTGCTTTCTTCGCTGCTGTATTATTGGAGGTCTAGAAGTCTAGAAAAACTCTTCCAAAATACTTTTTTACAATGGTGGAGGAATTAAACATTCAACATTCTTAGAGAAGAAGATATCCAAAAGAAAAACAATACACTTTATTCAAACAGACATGTCATGGTCTAGAATCTTTTCTTTATTTCTATTTAAATATGGGCCATTAAAACAAAGCATTGCTAACGGGAGTCTAACCCTCTCCTCCAAATACATTTTCTCACCAATATTCACCCCAACACTAAGCCTTGGTTTTTCTTATTAGGAGGATTTATGTGGTACACACATGCTGTCCAAAGTAAATAGTCACTCCAGGGATATGATTATAATTAGAAAATTATACTGGAAGTTAGAGTATGAATAATATGTACACTGTATCTAGCATTATCAGAATCATGCTGCCAGCAGTATTACCTATGACCCTATGGAACTAAAAGTTGGGCTTTGATGAAGCAGCACAGCAAAAGTACTGACAGTTTTAAACTTGGGTATTGGAGAAAATACTAGAGAATATAGTGAAGAGCCAAGAAAATATGCCAGTGCATCCTCAAATAAATAAGCTAGAGTTCTCACTCAAGGCACAAATCAAATTATGTAACTTTGGACACATATACAAAGACCCAGATGTCTGGAAAAAGCTCTAATCCTGGAAAAGGTGGAAGGAAAGAGGAAGAGAACAACCAGTAGCAAGATAGATGGACTTAGTATAGCTTCAATGAATGCATTGTGGAAGATAAGAAAGATCAAGTTAGGGATAGATTGTCATAGAGAAAATGTAGTTGCTAGGAGGCAGAAACAACTTGATGGCACATAATCAGTTACCATTTGATTGCTACCTCAGCTGGACAAATGTTTGGCACAGTGGTGGGTTTCAAAACTTTTTTCTACCGGTTTGCTTGGGGGGGGGGGGCATGTGACTGAGTGGGCATGGCCAACTTGGTGTCTGAAGGCTGAAAAGTACCAGCAGAAAAAGCTGCTGCCATCTTCGCCATGTTCTTTGTGCATGTGCATCCCATTGGATTTGCAAGGCAATGGGATGCACATGCATGAAGAACATGGCGGTGATGAACATAGCAACCGGGACAAGCGAGCAACGAGTGGGGTACTGTGTGTGGTCAGTCAGCCATTTCTACCAGTTCAGCAACCTTGGCCAAATTTCCACCACTGATTCTCATGAACTAGTGAAAACTGGGTGAATACCACCTCTGGTTTGGCAGTAGCTTATTAATTAAGTAATCTTACGATCATATGCATTTGGCAATAGTTGGCATTATCCATATTAACAGTTAATACTCCTTTATCATGATTTTTATCAAAATTTATACTTTAAACTTTAATATATGTTGTTTCTCGTTTACCATGCTGCATTCTGTGTAGTTTTATTCTTTTTCCTTTATATAAAATCCTGTGTGCCTTTTTATATGGATAGAAAGGTTCTTCAAATCTTTTTATGCCATTGTTCTGAAATTCAAGGCTTCACTTTAAAATAAAATGCTGGGTTTTGTTTTGTTTTTACTTCCCTGTTGCTTTGTGAATTATTCAAGGGTGTCTTCACTTGAGGTAAATGGATTGATTTGAAGGTTTTGTATCTGGATGTGGATGCAACAAGAAGTGTTAATTGCTTTGAATTTTAAGTGAACAGAATCGCAGGAGCCTTAGCATTATTAAGATGGGACACACTAGCTGCTACAGCTCTGTGGCTGTCACTGCAATTTCAGTGTGTGCTATTTGTCATTCCTGAGTATGGAGGCTTTACAATGCCTGGAATATAAATCAGACCTTCCACGATGTCGAGTCCTGAAGCACTTCTAATACACTTCAGAGTTAGCATATTTTTTCACTGCTTACTTCATAACTAGAATGATAACAGTGATGTGAAGATAATATGCAGATTTCCATTGTTCAGCAGAAACAGGTCTGATTTGGAAACAGAGGGAGTGACAGCTTTTTAATTGTACTTTTTGCTGAATGCAAATTGTACTTTTTGCTGTATGTGAATTATTGTTGACAAATGTTTTTTTTGTTATTATAAGACCAACTGGGTGTTGTTATTTTTATAGGAAAATAAATAAATATTGAGCCATTTTTTTAAAAAAATAAGGCTTTTGTAATGAAATTATATGCAGTTGATGAAGTGGCTCTACTCTAGAAGACTTTTTAAGACAAACCTTTTTAAAACAAACTTGCAAAACAAATGATTAACAACGCATCATCAAATCTATTATTTCTGTAAGTAATGAATTGATTCAGTGAATGTCCTGTAGCCATATTATCCCATCCTAAGGCCAAGAGATGTGCCCTAACATTCCATAAAATGATCTAATCCTTAAATTCTATTGTTACATATATTATATGTTAAATATGTTATCGTTATAGTGGGCAAGTTATACTGACAATTTGAGGGTCGGGGTGGAAGGACTTGAGTTTTTAGCATTGTGCAAGAACCTGAAAGGGAACACATTCAATTAGTTCAGAGGTCTTGAACTCCCGGTTCATGGACCAGAACTGGGATGTGGCCCATTGGAAACCGTACACATAAATGACAGGTGCGCAACCAGGTGTGTATGCAAAATTATTCTCTCCCCTCCCCCCATAGAAATAGTTCATAAGCTGCGGTTGCTCCAGCATCAGAAACTGTTGTAATTGTGTCACCTTGCCTATACTAAAATAATGTACTCGGAAATGTGCTTCCTATTAGTCCTGTATAGGACCAGGCTTATAAAAAATTGTTAGAATTATATTTCACGTGCACTGTAAACTTACCATATATTACTCGGTGTCATTGCTGAGTGCATTTTATGCAACCTTTTTTGGAGAAGGTAAGCTGTAAATGCTATATCTATTTGTAGAAGCTATGACTGTTCTTTGTATACAAACACAGAAAAAATCAAGACATTAGTATTATTGGAGGGAGAGTGAAATCCGATTGATATGGGTCAGGAAGAAATGTGAAGTCTTGGTAGACTAAAAAAATAAAGCTGAGCTAGAAACACCCTTTTTAGTCAGGCATGTCCAAAGTCTGGTTCAGGGGCCAATTGCGGCCCATGTTCAGAGTGTCCCGCAGCCTCTTCTCCCCATGGGCTCACCTCACAATCATATCCGCCAGCCGGTGTTTTTCCCGTCCCATGCGATTTTTCCCTTTTTTCCCTTTTTCTGCAGCAGAATTGGTGCAACAGACCTCATTGTTGCACCTCACATCTCCAAAAATATTGTGAGCATGTGCAGACTAGCATGCTTTGCATGTGTGCATGCTGAATGTGCTGTGCTTCTCCGTGTGCATGAATGTGTGCTCCAATGTGCATGCGCAGAGAGCACATTGGGCACACATGTTGGTCTGCGCTCTAACGTGCATGCACAGAGTGCACAGAGCATACTGGTCTGTGCTCTATGCATGTGTGGAGTGCACAAAGCATGGAGCGTGCAAAGGATGCTGGTGCCAAGCGCGTGAACACTTTGCGAGTGCAAAAAGAGAACCAGTAGTACAGGTAAGTAGAACCAACCCCTGATCATCCCCCACACATTTTTACCTTACCAAATCTGGCCTTCCTTGGAAAAAGTTTGGACATTGCTGCTTTAAGTGATGGCCAGAAAGGTTACATATTCAAAAATGAGAAGATATATTAGTAAATTAAGAGAAAAATCATTAAAATCCTTTTGCAGCCAAAAACAATTGCCTTGACTTGAACTGGAAAATAGTTGTTTTGCAGCATTTAACCCAGTGTTTGGTTCTCATTTTGTTAATCAGTACTAGAGGAACTGAATAGGAAAAAATAATCTAATCTTCATTCTCATGACATTAACATGATTTGTATATTTAATATGATAAAAAATTGGCAATATAAGAATGCCAAAAATACCTTTCTTAAAATCTTCACTCCTAAGTGCTTAATATTCTGTAAAGTATACAAACACTGCTATTTGCTGAGTATACGCTTGTTAAATTAGATTAGTTACTTTTAACAGTGAAAAAATGTATTTCAGCATTTTTCTTTGCTTAAGTTCTTTGAAAACATTTTCAAAATAAGAACTTATAGATTTTTTTTCAGCTGAAATAAGATCATAAACACATTTGCAATTTTACTTAGCCACCACTTAACAACTAAATTGTCAGTCCCAATTATGGTTGCTAAATAAGGACTACTTGCAATCTTATTACATACATGCTTCACTATAATTACTGTCAAGATACCATATTTGATTTACAGTAACCTGGATTCTCTTGTCAGGTAGTGGTCATCCAGGTTTCTCCAGTCAAATTCTGATACTTCTAATTAATATAATGTTTATCTGAGTCCTTTCTGGGTACAAATAGTTTTTAATAACTTAAGGAACTTAGAAAAGAGTACACATTAATTATCTTTATTCCCTAAAATAACTATATACTAATCATTTAAGTTACAGCGATATGCACACTACTTGGTGGTAAGCGTAATTGAACTCAGCAAGACTTTTTCTGTGAAGTTATGTAGAATTTGTGAGAAATAATCAAAGAAGGAAGGCACATTTTTTATAAAGATATATTCAGATTTCTTGCCTATGGTACAAGGTAAATTCTCTGGCTCAGGATTCGTGCAATGGTTTTAATCATCTGTCTTCTGGTTCCATCAGTATTGGAAAGCAGTATAAATAATTTACTTGAGTTCACATTAATTTCTATTTTGTAGCCATTTTATTAAACATTACAATTAAAACAACCAATGCAAACTAAAAATGAATAAAAGTGCAAAAAAGAAAAATAGAAAAAAAACTTTTTGAATCTGGTAAAGAAAAGAAATACATATACACACAAATAACAATCCCTTCATCACAGCTATAAACAATTTTAGTAACTTATCACTATACTTAAAATACAACAATTATGTTTCGTCCATATCTCTTATCTATGATCAAATAATATAACTTTGCCATTCAGTACTTGTCAGCAAAAATCCCTTAAGGGTTACAGAGATAACATCTAGTTAAACTTAGATCAAAGCAACCAACTTTATATTCCTTCCTTTTACTTTTAACCATCTTGATGTTTAATGCCTTCATATAATGTACAAGAATTTTATTTCTTTTCATTTTTTTGTCCCTTCTCACAAAATCTTTCAAATTTTTAACCAATCTAAATCCAATATAAGAATGTTATTGAGGTCACACTTTTGCTTTGTTATTTGTATATGCCTTTTAATTATTAAGACATCAGCAATTTCATTTGTATATCCAGTGTAGCATCTTTTTGCATATCATTGGAGGATCCATTGTTAACAAATATTTTTCAGGATATCCAATATTAAAGTATTTTGATCTATTCCATTTTAATAAAAGAAATTTAAATTTCTCCTTCAGTTGTAATCCTTAGTTTCTTCTGAGTCACTGCAGTGTCCAATATTCAAAGTCTCATCCTATCAGTTTTTTAAAGAATTCAAAACAATTTCATTTTTTCATTGAATGGATTCTTATATTTCATTTCAAAATCTTATTTCAAATCTCACTTCTTGAATTCTTAATTCATCTGGATCTTTAATCTGTTTGTAACTTTCCAGAATCAACTTGTTAATCACTATTTTGCCACTAATTAAAAATAATATATTGGGTTGTATATCAGAAGTTTGTTTCACATAATTTTACCACTGATTCATTGTGCACCAAAAATGTGAGAGCACGCATGTGCACGGCTTAGAAAACATGGCTAAATAGGACGGCATAGCACTGGAATGGTTGGGCGGGCCAGGTCACCACTACTGGTTTACCTGAACTGGCTGAATGCCACCTATGTTGTATATATACCATTAAACTTGTTTTTAAAAGTTCTTTTACTAAGGATTGAAGGAAATTTGTTCAATGTTAAAAAAAAAGTTGTATATCCAAAGCTGAAAAGAATTAAGAAGCAATTTCATAAAATGATTAGAAAAAAAGTGTATGAACCCAGTGTCCATAAAGGCACTGACCACAGTTTTGAGTTTTACTCATGTCCCAGATCTCTAAACATTTTGGAGATTGTTTTGCTTTATGAGGCACTATGATCTGGAACATTTGTGGGTAATTTGAAATCCTCTTCTTTTTAGGGAAAATAAAAAAAATAATCAATTTGTTCAGCTTCATTCTGCTGTGGTCATTGACTCATCTTTTAGCACAGTCATCTCCAGTTTTTCCTTTTTTATACCTGGAAGTCAGGTTCTCACTAATTTTATTACCTTTTGCAATTAAAAATAAATACAAAGAATTGCTGCAATGTCATATGAATGGAAATTAATTAGATGCAGTAAATATTCATGTTTTATTTCTCTTCAGTGTAATTTATTGTTGTGTATTTTATACTATGTAGCATGTACATAATATGTAAAAGACCTGTCAGATATACAGTAGAGTCAGCAAGCTTGTCTTGGAGATGTACCTAATAATTATGTTTTAGTGGTAAAGGATTTCTAAAATTGTTCCCAGTCTGATGCTTCCATGGGGAAGATGATCTAGTCAGTAACCGCCAAAGTGTTTTTATGGTCTGTCAAGCTGAATATTTACATAGTTTGTCATCATACCCAACAGCTAGTAATTGGATTTTTATCATCTGAGCTTTCTGTCAAATTGAATTATAGCATATCATGTTTTTCTTAAGAAACTACAGCATTGTCATGTTAACAAATTGATATTACAATGTTACCTTGAAGTAGTCAACCCACTTCCTTGCCAGGTGTTGATAAAACTGAAATGTACCAAGTTCTGCAGGTGACATTTAAGATGTATTTACTCTTTCTATTTGTAAAATAGCTTACTCATATTGGCTGGAAATTCCATAAATAGTTATTTAATATATCCAAAAGATACATGAAAACTGTAAAAGAAAGCAGTTACAAAAAGATCTATAACAATTCCATAATTGCCATATTTTCATTTATTCCCCTAGTATCATACTTGTGATACCTAGGCATAGTATACCAAAAACACTTGGAGGTAGATATTAGCAAACACAGCACAAAAATATAGAATACTAATTTGCTGTTTGGTTTTTGTTATACTGGACCATAGGAGCTAATCTTGAAACAAGTTCTATTTCTTATTTAATGACCAGGGAATAATATACACAACCATGTTTTCCAAAAAAATAAGACCCTGTCTTATATTTTTTGAACCCTGAAATAAGTGCTTGGCCTTATTTTTGGGGAGGTTATATTATTTTGTGGCTCGTGAAGCAAGATGGGGCTCCTTGCCGTCTTACCTGATTTTCAGCTCTGTATTTAAATATTTTTGGGGAAGGCTTATTTTCATGGGGAAGAATTGTTTTAGCGCATGTGCTCAAAAGCCCAATTCAGGGGATGTCTTATTTTCTGGAAAACAGGGTAGAAGTTGACTTATGTTCAGTTTATTTAGTTGTCTGTGTGTCCATTTTTTCTTGTCCTTAAAACCTTACAAATTTCAAAATCTACAAATCTTGATCAAGGCAATTTACATAGACTTTTGTAAAGCCTTTGGTTCAGCGGTACATGACAAACTACTTCTAAAACTAAAATCCTATGGCATCTCTGGACTCCTCCATAATTGGATAACTGCGTTCCTGTCAGACAGACAACAAATGTTCAAAATAGGGAATGCCTTCTCAATTCCTGCTCCTGTCAATAGCGGTGTTCCTCAAGGCAGTGTTCTAGGACCAACA
>JANHFP010001354.1:122965-136506 GCA_032468135.1 Calamaria suluensis
TAAAAATCCCCTATAATTTATCCCAGACCAGCTAAGCGGAACAGATGTGTCTTCAGCTCCCGGCGAAAGGTCGTTAGTTCACAGGAATAATATGAAAATTTAATTGTATTCACAAATTCAATAAACTTGTATGTACTAATACAGTTGCTAGAGATAAAATGTGTTATATATATTTAAAATATATGCAGTTAAACTCAATGGTCCTCTTGCTACAGATGTACATTGTAATTTCTGTACTGACATAATATGGATTCACTGTTGTGTATTCATTCTTGTAAAGTCAAAAACATAGTAATTCCAATAGAAACCCTCCCCAAGAAATTTAACAATATTGGAAAGGCTAGAATATCAATTCCTATTCAGTTGCATTCATTATACCCCTAGTATTATACCTGTCACCATTGCTATTGGACTTATCAGTAATGTTGTGGTTGGAAGCAGCTGTGTAACAGACACACCTGGGGCATAGTCACAGTCATTCAATATTTGGATATCAGTAGCAGTCCTTTTGGAAGAACCCTTAACCACCGGTCTCCCTTCCTTACTAAATGTTCACCTTTCTTCACTGAGATACCACTGCTTACTACTGTTGTGGCCATGATAACTAACAGAATAATAGTGTCAGAAGGGACCTCAACTAGCTGTCTAGTCTCTTCTTAAAAGCCTCTAATGATGGAGCACCCACAACTTCTGAAGATACCTCTGAAGTTCCACTGGTTAAATTGTTCTGTTAAGAATATTCTCCTTACTTCTAGGTTGTTTTTTCACTAAACTAGGCAAGCCAAATTCCCGCAACTGTTCTACATAAGTTTTAGCCTCCAGGTCCCTAATCATCTAATCAACTACTAAGGAGGTAGGTACATCTTGGGGATAAATATGTCTGTGACTGACAACCCCTTATTATACTCATAGTTCAACCTGATTCCAACAATAGCATGATGTTAATAGATAACTTATTTGCATCTTAAAATAATGCATCTTTATGAGAGATCTTTTGTCCTCTTAATATATGCCCAGTTGCTCCCTTTGGCTCTGATTTTGCAACATGCTTGTGGCAATATGAACAATGAAATATTCACTAATGTTGTGTCTTCATACACTGTTTTTCTGATTGGTGTCATGGTTAATATTGATAGCTTATTAATATTTGAGAGTTCTCCTTAATAAAAATATAAATATCCATCTTTATCTTAGTGTTGGTGACTTCAAAATTGATTAGAATTATATAGCATTAAGAATTTTTGGACACGATTGCATATGTCAAGTCCAGAAATAGCATGTTATTATATGCTTGCTAATGAAAAATGAAAAAAATATGGCAAGACTAATTGTAGGAAAAAGTTGTTGCCTTCTTGTCTACTCTGAGCTTACTAGAAGCACTTTTTGCTCAATATAAAATAGGATTCTTTAATTAGGTCAACATCTAGCTTTATATTTGAAATAGTGAAGGCATGAGCTCCCAATTTAAAAGCAGTAACATAGCAACATTGATATGCTGACTACATCCAAGCCTAACAACATTGGTACCTCCCATTACTTCCCATCCTGAAACTCACTTGAATTGCATTATGTGTAAGTGACTATGTTTTCACTGAATTGATTATGTGCTGATTGCAGATGTTCTTTAGAGAAGCTTACTCTTGATTATAACTAACATTTGCCAGATGTTATGAAATTAGAAAAAAGTGTTAGAAGCATGTGTGATGCCAGACATTTCAAACAAATTGAAATGCACCCACTTACCAATTTCAGAAATTAAGTCTTTTATGCTGCTAAGCATTTCATTAATACTTAGAGGATTATTCTTAGATTATTATTCTACTCATCTTTGCTGTTCTTGTTTTGCAGCTTACAAAATACTAGGCTCTTCTGTACCTCTGTGCACTTATTAAATCAAATACCATTCATGCTTCCTTGATTTAATTCTTTTATCATTAGTCCATGAACAAAGACAAGGAGACTAGTTTCTTTTAAAATCAGCAAGTATAACCTCATTAGATATTTTAAAATAATGAATAATGGAAAGATTTTATTCATGTTTAATTAGAATTTTATTTGTGATGATCAAAAAAAACTTCCTAAAAAGTCACTGGAGGCTGACATTTGTGGCTCAATGGAGAGAAAATTCAACAATATTTCATTTGAACTAATTGATCAGACCTTTCCAATTAGTCAACAAATAAACAGAAGTAAAATCCTAAATATATTCAGTCTCTTCAAAAACTTTATAATAAATTCTAAACATATAAACAATTAAAATTTTCTATCCTTATGAACCTACTTCAGATTTTCCCCTTTTTATGGTTCATCCAAGAAAATATGGTCACCATACCTATAATTTATGTCCTAGGCGATAAGCATAGAAGCAGAGCTATGATTTTAGTTGTAAAACTAAATAATCACAGTCACATTAACTCTCACTTTGACACTTGATACACTTAATACTTAATACACGTTTGAGATAATTCTTTCTGAATGCACTGACAATATTGTTTCAGTGAAATTATGAATGAAATTTCAGTTTCATTCTTTTTCAATTATGAAAAAGTTTCAGTAAAATTATGAATGAAAGTTGAAGCTAATTTCCTATCAATTAATAGAGCAAAGAATTATCCTGCAAGTAAAAAAAAGTGTATGTAAGTCCATTACATACATGAACACTTCATTTTGTGTGAATAGCACACATGTATACAAATTTGTATAAACCTAGAAATCTCTGGCACCAGAATATCCACTACTTTCCATTCCCCCTAACCCAAATATATCATAGAAGACTAGGGAATCCCATTGAGCAGTTTTGTAGTTTAAAAGACTTCATTTTCTAAAAAAATGTTCCATATTTTGGCTCTGTTTATGATCCTGATGCTATCTACAGAAACTATGCTTCCTTCTCTTTCAAATGAGTGTCAAATGTTTTTGGTGTTTCCTCTGTGACTGTAATAGGGTACATAGACATTGGTCCCAGGATCTGACAACAGACAGGACCACATAGGTTTTTAATTTTTGTCCCTCCTTTGGGGGGGGGCAGTATTTAAATGAGACAAAAGAAGTTTGGGTATCAACTAGGTCTTAATCAGAGTAGATGAGCCCTTTCACTTTTCCAGTTTTGGCATTGCCATTTTCATTCTCTGGTGTGGTCAGTTTCTTCCTGATTATTTGTAATCAGAGTAGCATGTGCTTTTCAGTTTTCTCCTTTATACTAGTTTTGGATGCCAATTAGGAAATGCATGCTGTGCCCCAGATGCCTGGGTAAGGGATTGAAAAAGTGGAAGGAAAATAGTTGAAGGCTAAAAAAGGAAAACATCTTGTAAAATTCCATGAATACAGTAGGGTAATTGGGTACAGAAAAAGACTTCATTGGAAAGCATTCTGAAAGAGTGATCAGAAGCAATTGCCACAGATGTTTATTGAGAGAACTGTTACATTCAAGGACAATTCAGTATCAATGTTCATTTCTTGTTTTTTTGAACTGCATATATGTGGTTGAAGCAATTTCAGACTTCTGCACTTGTGTTTGAATTCACATTTGGTTTTGTAATTTTCATAGTTGTTTCAAAGAAAGTGTCTGGTAAAGTATCTGGTAAATAAGTAAAATAAGCTGCCCTGGGTAAGTTTTACTTTTTATATTCATACTCAGAAAACCAATTTGAAACAACAGTAATTCTATGTAACCTTTCTAAGGCATCTCTAACAATATACATTTCTTTTTCAAAGCTGAATATGGTTGCTTTCATTTACAGTATTTCAGCCATTTTTACTAGGTCACATCTTGATCTCATTTTAGCTGAAGTGAAATTATGTCAGATAGTTAATTTTTAAGTGACTTAATGTGCACACAAAAATTATGCATAGAAACCTTAAATCAGTCATTGGCAGGGGCCAAAAGGCACAGCCAGTTAACTAAAAAGCTATCATAGTATCTTTTCCATATGCACTACCAGCGTTCTGGAATGAATGTGATATTTTCGGAATGTAATTCCACAACACCATGGCATCTTTAAGCCATAGTTAGACAAATAGCTAGGGAAAGACATAGAAGCCGTCAGCCAGGACTAGGCATTTCCAAAGCTTTCCCGCCAATTACTTACTCACATGTACATATCAGCCCAGCCATTTCAGATTCTGTATCAAAGGAAGGTCAATGATCCAGGAAGTGTAGGATCTTTAATAGATAGGCTGGTGCCAAATAATAGTGTATCAAGGACCTGGGAGTCTTATCCTGGCTACTTCTACATTTCTCAGCTTTCAGGAAAGCATTTTCCTTCTTTGTCTATAAAAGGAAAAAAATGAAAAAAGCTCTGTCTTAGCAAGTTGAGCAAACCAATTTCTACAGTGAAAGCAATCTAATTGCTGAGATTTCTGTAACCTTATTCCATTTGATGTGAAGTCTTGAAGGAAAACTGGGAAAACTTTGTTTTCAATTGGAATTTATTGCCAAGAACTCAGCATACTGAAATTGGGATATAGCTTTGTTTGAATTATTCTATCAACCCATTATCTGAGTTGCAGAGATCGAATAATGGTATCTGACCTTCAATAAAAATTAATGGAGAGCAATAATTAGTGTTCATCAAGAATGACAACACCCTCTCTGGACTGCATGTTCCAGATATAAAAGTTAGGTTTTCTATTTCTTTTCATTTGCATATCCATATCTGTATAGACCAAGTTACAAACTAGAAAAGAAGACAATGTTTACCTATTAATAAATGATTTCTTTAAACATGCCACATTGGAGATGCCACAATGGGTAGGAGTATAAGTGGGATGAGCCAAAAATAAACAAACCAGATTATGGTTAAACTACTGTGTAAATTAGGTACGTATGTACTATCTACAATATGTTTTGCATACTTGAAATGCCTGGAATCAAGGAAGAAGAGATATTTATAAGAGCTCCTCTGATCTATCTTACTTATTTTTACTTGTTACAGTACTTTGGAAATTTTCTGAATTTCTGAATTCAAATGTTACAAATAGCAATAATTATTGCAATAAATATCAATTATGTATATACAAATTAATACTGTAAGGATTATATATGTATCACAAACACATTTTATATTGCTGATTCTATAGGTAAAACAGTAACTCCAGGTTCAAAAGTAGTATGTAAGTTTTTTTGTTATTTATTGCTATGGAAATTCTTGACTTCTTTTCTTATATGGAAATTTAAACAAAGGATATTATTTTTTCACGTCAAAGGCAATAAAATTGCAGTCAATCAAATTTTAATTATGCAAACATCAATATTATTTTTACTTTACAAAATTCCCACAAGACATATTTTAATAATATGAAAATAACCATTGGAGAAATTCTTCTCTTTCTGAATAATATTCTCCACACTTTGCTATTCTAATGCTTGTTTATAACAAAGAATCCTATTAATATTTGTTGAAGCCTTCATAAATGATACTGAATTTAAAATGTGACATTGTTTGACATAAAACAAAAAATATTCTATAAATCCTCAATGTGCATGAGTCATAACACTGGAAGATTTAAATCAAGTATTATTTTCTATTTTTGATAGTATATAAAAACTTGAATTGTCTATGGTTTACTTATTTGTGTTAAACTGAAACCATATCTATCTTCATATAAGCTCCATTTAATTCAACAAGACTTATATGTCAGTGGAAGTTTGTAGAATTATGCTGTACATATCTTAAGGCTGCTTAAATGTTCATGAATATGAACCAATTTTTAAAAATTTATTCTGGATGAAAATAAGTCAGTGGAGGCCACAAAGAGTTTCATATGGCCCTGCAGCATTCATTTTTTCTATTTAATCTGAATCAAGCCAATATTTAAGAAGTAAGAAGTTCTCTTTTAATATTTCTTTTATGACATTTTGCTTTGTGCTTATTTGTATATGCAGAGGATATTACAATTTATTTCTGGTATTTTTTTATTATTTTTAGATTTTCCTCAAGGTTTGGATTATTGCTCTGCCTACCATGTTGACAAGTGTGTTTTCTCCCTTGGTTATGGAATGAAAAACTGTCAAGAACAGTTGGAACAGAAAATGTTATCCTGTTAGTTCTGTATAATTTATCAGAATTGGATTTAAAAGAAAATTAATGAATTATAATCTTTCTGGATCCTTCCAAAGTAAAAAGATGGTGCTGGCGAGTTTCTGCTCCATGATAATTGACCGTTAACTTAAAAGTTATTGAAGATTCCATCCACCCTTTGTGTCTTCACATCTATATGAAATGACTTTTTTTCTGGTATCTTTGCATACCAGAAATTTCTGGTATCTGGTATCTTTTTTTCTGGTATCTTTGTTGACTCCTGGCACTTGACTAGTGTAATCCCTATAGGGTTTTTGATAATTTTTTGGACAGACTTGTCATTTATATTCATTCATTATCAATGATTATGAAAAGTACTGGAATTGGACCTTAGCTGTTCTTAGCACTGCACATTTTTGGATCTGTGGGCATGCAAGTGTTTCCCTAGCTCAGCTCCAGCATGCATGCACATGATGGCCAGCTGATTTTTGGGCCTACCAGAAATCAGGAAATGGGTTGTTTCTGGCCTCTGGAAGGCCTCCAGGGGGTGGGAAAGGCCATTTTTAACCTACCCAGTCTCCCAAAAAGTCTCTGGAGCCTGAGGAGGGCGAATAACGGGCCTACTGGGCCAACTGGTAATCTTTTCGCAATCGCATGCCAAACGTGGGGCAGGCACAGGAGATCATTGAATTATGAGTGTGGGCACATACACACATAAACCCCCTGTGCTTCCCCTGCTTTTGGCACATGACATCAAAAATATTAGGCATCACATTTGGGTAAAGTGACCAGATTTTCAATCTGGCAACCTGGGAAGGGGGGGGAGGAGAATTTTTAATTTTTTTTTAAATTAAAAATTGCGTTGACGGGGCCGGGACAAGCCCGGCAGGCCCGGAGCTGAGCGCCAAGCATCCACCGCTCTGCAGGTCTCATGGACAAGCCCGGGAGGCCTGGAGTGGAGCGCCAAGTGGCCCGGCCGCCGCCCCACTGGGCTCCCGGACAAGCCCTGGAGGCCTGGAGCGGAGCGCCAAGCAGCAGCCGCCCCGCGGGGCTCCCGGACAAGCCCAGGAGGCCCGGAGCAGAGCGCCAAGCGGCAGCCGCCTCGCAGGGCTCCCAAACAAGCTCTCGCTGGGCTGAGGGAGAGGGCGGCCAGGAGAATCCCTCCCTTCCTCCCTCCCTTACTCACTCCGTGCTGGAGGCGCGTTCTTTCCTCTTTCTTTGTACGACGCGGAAACCTGAAGGTGGAGAGGAGAGTGGGTGGGCGTGGCCTCCTACTTCACACTCAGAAGAAAAGAAAGTGGGACTTTTTAAAAACACCACGGGACGTGGGACATTTTGCTAAAAGCAGGTCTGTCCTGCGAAAAGCGGGGCGTCTGGTCACCTTACATTTGGGGCAACTCTTGTATCTATGAGCAACAAGTGATTTGAGCCTTGATGTTGTTCCCAGTGCCCTTCGAAGCATGCTTTTGTACTGGTCAATCTTGTAGCTTGGTGGCTATGATGCCTGATAGGACTTTCCATGTTTTGAGGAGGCTAGTTATCATCTTTTGTATTAAAATAATAAAGATGACAAAAATAAAATATCACATACTAATATATCCATAAGTACTCAGAAGTATTTTCTAATTGTCAGAATGTGTTTAGCAATCTTAGGATAATAATTTAAAAAGTAACAGTTGTTGTGTAGGAGATGAATAGGCAAAGCCCAAAGACTGGGTCAAATGCATCATCAGCTTGAAATTCTTATGCAGCCACAAGAGACCTAATTCCAGCCACCTAATTCCATTGACTTGTATCTGGTGCCAATTAGCCTTGACCATTAGTAGATCAGTGGTGGGTTGCTCCCTGTTTGGGCCAGTTCATGTGATCTGGTAGCGGTGACGGTGTGATGTCACCGAACCGGTTCTGTGCGACCGGGAGCTGGGCCCTGCCACCTGTCCCAGGAAATTTTTCAGCTTTATTTTACCTTTTTTTGCCAACTGAAGCAGCTGATTGCCACTGCTGGCTGCTCTGAAGTCATTCTGAGCATGCACAGAGTGCACATATGGCATGCATGCATGCCATACGTGCTCTACTGCTCACACATGGCGTGCATGCGAAGCAAGCGTGAAAATCATCCAACTACAGAACCTGTAGTAAAGGTAAGTAGAACCCACCCCTGATAGGTAGGATGTAACTAACGTTTAGTGCTTTGAATTCAGCTTCTGCTCCTGGTTACTTGTGCATGAAATTTCTACTTATTAAAACAAAATACATGACACCCTGCCTAGTTTTCTAAGAAATAAAATGATAAAGATGAGAACACCATAGGTAATGTATAACCTGAATATTAATTTCAGGATAAATCGCAGTTGAAAGATACTCTTTGTCTGTGATAAACCACATCATCCCAGAGTAGCCATACCATGGCTACCATTTTTATCTGTTTATTTACAAGGACTTCAATCAGGTTCAACTCTAATAAGAGACTGCTTTGTGATTTGATGAAAATTAGCACTTATTCCAACTACTAAAATTTCCTTTATTTAATGTCAAAAGCTATTATGTGAAGAAACCCAACAGAAATATTGTCATAACATTTATATTTAATATGATCTAAATTTCTTAGAGTAATCTATAGTATTTGGATAGTATTTACTTAATTAAATAAATTGGAAAATACAACATATTCTGGTGAACCATGTAAAGAATCATCATAGTTCAAATTTACTACAAAACTACCTTTACTTTTTGGTTCATCAAAACAGATAGTTTTCCATAAATCATTCTCGCTTAATGAATGCTCTGCTTAGCAACTGTTGAAAACATTCCTGAATATTCCTTTACAAACATTCTTTGCATTTACAACCTTTGCAATGCCCCTATAATCACATGAATGAAATTCACGTGCAAATTTGTATCTTCACAGCTAGCTTCTCACAAGCATGTCAATAGAAAATCTGGCAATAAAATTGCAAATCGTGGTCATGTGATATCTCACTTAACAACCATAACCAAACCATGATTTGGTTAACCATGGTGGAAGTGAGGTCATAAGTCCATTGCATCATATGTTGTTAATGATCATATTGCTTAGCAACGGAGTTGCTGATCACACCTGCAATCGTTAAGTGATACCTGTAGTATCTAAACATTTTATTATTTTACATGATGAAGACAGATTAATATTTAATAAGACAGAGATGGAACATTCAATCTAAAAAAAGTGAATATTGTTGAAGTGCTGATTTTAGCAGATTATTTAGGCATTTCAAGTTCATAAAAAATAAAAATATTTAATAGTAATTCTACATTTTCCTTAATATTGATCAGCATTATATTAACTTCTAAAGGATTAACTTCCTCTTAATCTTTATATTAATTTCTATATTAATTTAAATGTTATTATTTGACTTATTAGGTTATTGTTCTTACATTACTATCCATGGTTTTATGCAACTAAATCAGATCCTTTGTCATCTTTTTTCAAGGGCTAAAGTCAAGTGAGCCAACCATGACCGGCAAAACACAGACCAGTAATGTCACCAATAAGAATGATCCCAAATCCATCAACTCTAGAGTCTTCATTGGTAATCTTAATACCGCCATTGTCAAAAAAGGAGATATAGAAGCAATATTTGCAAAGTATGGAAAAATAGTTGGCTGTTCAGTGCACAAAGGCTATGCATTTGTACAGTACATGAGTGAGAGGCACGCAAGAGCTGCTGTGGCAGGGGAAAATGCCAGGATCATTGCGGGACAACCATTGGGTGAGTGTCTGCATGGCCCCTCATATGTTCATTTTACTAATATTTTTTTTACATTTTTAGTCTCTAAGTTCACTTCTTTTATATCTAGTCTGAATCCACGTGAATTCAATTAACTGTATTTTGTATGCATTCTAGTAGTGAGCAAAAAATTACAATGCACTTAGTATTCTTTACAGGATAAAGAGAGTTTAGACTGCATAAATAGATACGTGCGTATAACTCTTGTGGAAGAACACAAGGGGCACTTTCAACTGTATTTCTTAGACCGACGAATCGAAAGGTCAGCCCTTCAGCATGAATTATGACCTTGTTTTAATGTGCCATACTTAACATGAGCCAATATTTATGATTTGGACAGCAAGCGGAACTGCTGTAATTGAAATGAAAACTTCCACACTCCTTATCTCTATAAAAAAGAAGAGTGTGAGTTCGATGTTTGCTGTGTTTGATTCATGAACTTCTAAACGATGGCAAAGTGAGTGAGTGGCGTTCTTTTGGCCTTTTAAGATGTAAAGGGTACTCCTCGACTTATGTTCACAATTGAGCCCCACATTTCTGCTGCTAAGTGAAATATTTATTAAGTGAGCTTTGCCCCATTTTATGACGTTTCTTGGTACAATTGTTAAGTGAAACGCTGCAGTTGTTAAGTTTGTAACATGGTTGTTAAGTGAATCCGGTTTCCCCAACGACTTTGCTTGTCAGGAGGTCGCAAAATGTGATCATCTGACCCCGGGACACTGCAACCGTCATAAAGATGAGTCATCTGCCAAGCATCTAAATGTTGATCATGTGACCATGGGGATGCTGCAATGGTTGTAAGTGTGAAAAACAACATAAGTCATTTTTCTTCTGTTTTAACTTCAAATGGTCACTGAATGAACTGTTGTAAGTCGAGAACTACCTGTAATTAAATTACACTGCTCAGGATGTGTTTTGAGGTGTAGATAGGAGCTTCTTGTTAACTATAACCAAATTTGGCCTTTGACAGCTGCACCAGTAGACCGGAGGTCATTCTCCTTATAGGCTTTCCTAACTTATAAGTTGCTGATACAACTTTCATCTTAATATTTAAGGGGATATTAAGTAGCTAGAAAATAATATATAAGACATGGTATAATGATGGGAAATGAAATAAGGTTAGCAATAGGTTGATTAAAAAAAAACTTTATCCAGTCTGCTGCCGTTCAGAAGTTATTGAGGAATTTTGAAGTATTACAATTGTTAGTGAGTACTAATACTGTCCAGAAACCATCATTTTTATGAAATGACTGTATTATAGAAGCTAATAAAGTATATTTTGTTATTTGTCTTTAGATGTATAGAAACTTGTTTGGAGTAATCTTTAAAATAAATAGAAAGCACAAGAAACACAAGAGAAAAACACAAGCCAACATAGTTCAATTAGATTTACTGGACAAAAATTACCAACATGCACTAGACATTTTTCTCCTGTAAAAATTTACTGCCATCTTACTTAAGCCATTTGTACACATTCATATATCTCTATTCTGCTTCAAAAGACTCTGGGTGGTTTATTAAATATATAAGCTATAAATAACAAGCATCACTTTCAGGGAGAAAACATTTTAACAGTAGCCCGAGTCTACCATCTGCACTGAAGGTTTATTAAGACAGAAAAAGGGTGCAACATCTTACAAAATTTCTAGCAATAACCGTGAAGATAACATTTGGCAGGATAATTGTATCATACACGATAAAGGGCAAAAATATTTTGGAGGATTCATTTCAGAGATTTTGTCAAATCAAGTTTCAGTAGCATGTTTATAATTAATTGTTCTTACTCAAAATGCTAATTTTTTACTCTGTTCTGAAATTTCCCTATATTCTCTTTTTTTATTTCCTTTCCCTCACATGAGCTGGGTTTCCCCCCCCCCCCCAGAATATGCATTTATTTCCATGATATGTCTATGTTCCATTAAAATTATTGGAGTTTGCTCTTTGGGTATATTAATATTACACCCAATCTTTGTGCTGAATAGTTTTTAATAAGAACTTATTAAACTTATTAGTTATTAACTAATGTTATTTAGTCACTTGATTTAATAACAAAAGAACAAGATTTATGGAGCCAATTTGTCTATTTTCTGGAATCACACATATTTGTGTTTATGTTTATTTTTAAGAAAACAAAACAGCCATTCAAACAAGATTTGATTGACCTCTTGAGATGAACAACTATTATATTTTTGACAGTCAAAAAAAACCTTCCTTCCTTCATGGGGAACTGATATGGCATAATGGTTAAGGTGTTGGTTTAGGTGTAGAAAGAATAGTCATGTTCTAATCTACCTAGTGTCATTGAACTATAAACAGTATTTTCTCCTTCTAATCTACTCTTGGCCATGGATGTTGACTAGGTAACTTAAGGCTAGCCATAATTTTTGCCCCAATCTACCTCAAAGGGATACTGCTGTGCAAAAAAATAGAAGGGAGGAATATCTATGCTGTCTTGAGCTCCTGAATGAAAGCAAGCTGTAGCTCAAATTAAAAATAAAATGAACATAAAGGTAAACGTTTCCCTCACACATACGTGCTAGTCATTTCTGACTCTAGGAGGCAGTGCTCATCTCCATTTCAAAACTGAAGAGCCAGCGCTGTCTAAAGACGTCACCATGGTCATGTGGCTGGCATGACTAAATGCCAAAGGCTCACGGAACGCTGTTACCTTCCCACCAAAGGTGGTCCCTATTTTTTCTATTTGCATTTTGAAACTGCTACGTTAGCAGAAGCTTGGACAAGTAACGGGAACTCACCCCATTAAACGGCACTAGGGATTCGAACCGCTGAACTGCCGACCTTCCGATCAACAAACCGCTGAGCCACCGTCTCCTGTTTAGTCCCATCTTATGTCCCTGATAATTACCTCCATTTTTAATATTTCCTTTTTCGATCAATGCTTAGCTAGCAGCAATTTAACTTTCTCCAGAGTCCAGATAGTTTCCTTCATTATATCATTGACAGCATTTCTCTGTATGCATGAACCAAAAGGCACCAGTACAAATGCACCAATCAGGACAAATACACATTGTATGTGTTGTTCTGTTTCCATGATACATCTTGGTGCACTGCGGAATGCGTTGCTACAACCAGCCAGCAGTGCCAACGGAGAAATGAACAAGCAGCAAGAAATTGGAGGGCAGAGCAATTAGCCTGCTGCCTTAAAGTGTGTAGTTGGAACTGTTCTGTATTAGCTTTAATCTGCTGTTGAATTTATGTTCTGCTGCCAGCCATCTTGGGTTAAAGGGCTGGATAGAAACTAATCAAGGAGAGAACCAACCTAGAACTAAGGAGAAATTTCCTGACTGTGCAATTAATCAGTGGAACGGCTTCAGAAGTTGTAGGTGCTGTGTCACTGCATTTTAAAGAAGAGACTGGACAGACATTTGCCTAAAATGGTTTGGTGTTTCCTGTTTGAGCAGGGAGTTGTACTAGAAGACCTCAAGGTTTCCCCTCGAAATCTGTTATTCTGGACTGAGAATTTGTGAGTTTAAATACACAATCACTGACTTGGATCAATCTCTTTTTTAGCTTCGTTTATGACACAGTTATAAGGGACACGGTAGCTCAGTGGGTAAGACAGCTGAGCTTGTCGATTGGAAAGTCGGCAGTTCAGCGGTTCAAATGCCTAGTGCTGTGTAATGGGGTGAGCTCCCGCTACTTGTCCAAGCTTCTGCCAACCTAGCAGTTTCGAAAGCACGTAAAAAATGCAAGTAGAAAAAAATAGGGACCCCCTTTGGTGGGAAGGGAACAG
>JANHFP010001357.1:10701-24244 GCA_032468135.1 Calamaria suluensis
ATTTTCCCAAGTGCAAAAAAGTGGCAACATGGAAGGTTCTGGGGTTAATATGGCTTACAAAGCTGACAACACACACACACACACAGAGGGAGAGAGATGAGAAAGGAGGAAAGAGACGAGAGAAATTAGAGATAGGGAGAATGAAAAAGAGAAAAATGAGAAACAGAAGAAGAAAGATGAGAAACGGAGAGGGAGAAAGATGTGAGATGAAAGACACCCACAGAGATACCTGTTTAAAAGGTACCTGGATAGGAGTGGCTGGGGGAGGTCATGTTACTGAGTGGGAGTGAGTGATGTCACGTTGGCCACATCCAGCCAGGTTTTGTGGCTCCAGGGGTTTCTTTTTTGTGGGAAATGAGTCCAAATGAGTGTTGCAGACCCCTGGTATAGGTGATATATATAATAGTAGTAACTGTGAGAGGGATCTTGGAGTCCTGGTGGACAATCGCTTAAATAAGAGCCAGCAGTGTGTGGCAGCTGCCAATAAAGCCAACAGTTCTAGGCCTGCATTAACACAGGGATAGAATCAAGATCATGTGAAGTATTAATACCACTTTATAATGCCTTTGTAAGACCACACTTGAGAGTACTGCATTCAGTTTTGTTTGCCACAATGTAAAAAAGATGTTGACACTCTAGAAAAAGTGCAGCGAAGAGCAATAAAGATGATTAGGGGAGGCTAAAACATATAAAGAATGGTTGATGGAATTGGATCTGTCTAGTTTAATGAAGAGAACGACTAGGGGTAACATGATAGCAATGTTCCAATATTTCAGTAGTTGCCATAAAGGGAGTCAAGCTATTGGATGGAAACTAGTCAAGGTCAGAAGCAACCTAGAACTAAGAAGTTTTGGGACAGAACAATTAATCATTGGACAACGTACCTCCAGAAGTTGTGAATGCTCCAACACTGGAAATTTTAAAGAAAAGATTGGATAACTATTTGTCTGAAATGGTATAGGATTTCCTGCTTGAGCAGAGGGTTGGTCTAAAAGAACTCTAAAGTCCCTTTCAATTCTGTTATTTTATTATTGTTTGGGGGGTACATACAATAAATTCCATCTTCAGTTCTGTAAGCCAAGTGTTAGAAAACTTTTTTTTTGCAAATAGGTGATTACCCTCCTCAGCCTCCATGGCCTGAAGGTCTGCAGACCAAGGAGTACAGTAGACATTACACATCAGTCCATCAACACGGACACTGCTAATAGACTGACAATGACATCCAGGACAACCCACCCTTGGTTGTGGGTTGTCCATCCTTACTCTGGATGTTCAGATGAGGCTTGGGTCTGGTAATCGTCTGCCTGCCTACCTGTCCATTTTTGATTTGTAAGTCTATAAAAACAGGTGGCCATCAATAGTTGTTACAATTTGTTAGGAGACAGGCTCTCACTCTAAATGTGTGACTCAAAATATGTATATGTTTTGATCGATGCCTAGGAGGCAGACCAGGTCTTCTCAGCAACTCCCATATACACACTTTTTCAATTGGTGTTGGATTAGCGGCTAAATTTGGTTTACACCAGTATGGTTGATTTATTGTGGTAATCTCTCTGAAAACATTACAAAAATGTTAGGGGATGGTGTCAGTATTTTAAAAGAATGTTAAGTACAGGACATCTACAATGTCAAGAACTTCAGAAGTTTGAGCGAAAATTAAAAATAACATGCAATTTCTTTTTAAAAAATGTACTTTTAAAAGTAGGTAAGTCTCAAAAGAAAAGTCATGGATACTTGCTTGTTAAGTATTTGTGTAAAAGCAAATAGGATTTTCTTATGAACGGAATATAACAATATTCCTTTGTCTTCACTTTTGTAGGTTTTCTCTGAAAAGGAGGACAAAGTAAGCAACAATAGTTCTCTACAACATTGCCCCACTGTCTTCCTCCTCCTTTTCAGAACTTTGAGGGTATCACCATGTTTTTATCCCAGATGCAGGCTTTGCCAACTGTGGTGCTCTTGTTTTGTTTCACCTTTCTCTTTCTCCTTATTCTGAGAATTGAAAGAGAGCATCTTGAAACATTGGCTCTCCAGCAGAAACTTCAAAGTACCCCAGAATTGGAATGGAAAGATATAACTTGAGAAGCCAAAGAAAAGTAGTTCTTTGGATCTGCAGTCTCTTGCACCTTCAACAGCCACACAATATCCCTTGGAAATTGTTTAAGATTTTAGGTTCCTTCTCAATGAGCCAAATATACAAGGAAAGGGATTATTTTTTAGTCTTGCTTGCATATTTTATTTAAAGACAGGCCATCAGGTATACATGGGGCAATGAGAGCTTAATGGATGGTATTTCCATGGCATGCCTTTCTCTCTGGTATCTACTCACTCTTTGATCTCGGCTTCAAAGCCATTTGGAAATGGAGTTCCATCCACAAAGATATTCCCAGCAAGATTTCCTGGACATCTCCAACAACCTCACCCTAAAAACGCTAATGGGCATGGAATGGATAAACAACTTCTGTCCAATGCTACCTATATGATACTGACATCTTTCTCAATGTGAACTACATGGTGTCACAGTTATATAATCCCATTGTATATAAAAGTACTATTTAAGCATTTTTGAATTGTAGTTTCTTTATACTTGAGAACTATTTTTTCCAACTGATACAGCAGGTTTAAATCACTGATCTTTTTTTATAAAAAAAGTATTTTTCTTCGATTTTTCAAAACAATTGCTTTAAATTTTTTGATGATGCATTATCAACAGGCTTATTTGTCATCAGTTTGATATACCCAGTTTGTAAAGTTTCATGACAAATGTCACAAGCTTTAAAGATGGTTGCTTTGAGATTTTTAAGCGACATCAACAAATTTACATGCTAAAATTTGGGGTGTACAACTTAATATAATTTCCCTTGTTGGTATCAACTTACACATATTTTCTGAAAAATAAGACCTGGTCTTATTTTCTTTTGAGACCTGAAAAAATGGCTCGGGCCATGGGAGTATCTTAATTTTTTTGAGGTGCAGGATGCACATCCCAGGATTGCAATGCTGAAGGCTTGGGATGGAGCCTTTTTGGGATGTATGTCTGTGCTGGGCTTGAGAAAAGGGCAACAGGCAAGAAAATCCCCCTCCCCATTTTCCTGCTGATCACCCTTTTCAGTGACATTTGATCACTTGAAAGGGACAGGCTGCACTTTGCTTTTACCATAAGCCTGTGCTTCCCACAATCTTCCAGAATTGCCTGCAATTCCCATTAATGTGAGAGGCTGTACACTGCTTCTGGGCAGGGGAAATTCAGTCCCCTTACCCAGTTGCCCTCTGCAGCTTTTTATCAAATGTGTCTGTGTATACAAAAGAGAGGAGCAAACACAGTTGCCTGCAATTCTTGTTTCTCTCTCTCTTCTGTCACTCACTCACATTTGATTGCTTGATGCCACATTGTAACAGCAGCCTGAGCAACACCAGAGCTCAAGGCCTGGCCTGGCAGCATGGGCAGGGCTAGGGAAAGCAAGGGTACACTGGAAACATGCCCGGTGAGATAGAACTCACAACCCTTGCTGGCTCAGCTGATCCATAGGGCGCAATTAAGGAGCCAAGCAGCTGTGAGGTGACTGGGTAAGGGCTGCCTCCTGTACTGGCCATGCCCACCTCCTTCACTAGGGCTTATTTTTGGGGTAGGGTTTATATAAGAAAAAAAAATCAAATGTATTATTGCATAATAGGGTAAGTGAAGGGTATTTTAATAAAATTAATAAAAATATAGCATACTAACATTTATTTTAAAATTAAGAAATATTATTGGTGTTATTCTTTTACTGTTTAAGAAATAGTTTTGGGGCAGAATAACGTTCTAGACAGACACATGAAGAGTTTATGTTTATTTGTCTACATTCAGCATAATCCAGGAACTGTCTGAATGACCCAGACATACAAACCCACTCTTTCCCACAAATTTTAAAAATAAATCACTTATAAAACTGAAAAATACTAATGCATTAAAATACAGAAAGCTTTTTTAAACTCACTTCACAAAAGCAGAAGACATCCCTTATCCATTTAAAGCAATCCTGTATGTTAATACCTGAATTTAATTTAAACGAAAGAGGGATGTTGAACTCAAATTCTATTTAGACAAAAAAACTGAAATGGCAAACTAACAAACCATTAAATACACCATTAAATGTCCAAAATACAGCTAATTATGGAATCACAATGTACTCAACCATTAGTGACTGATATCACAAAGAGCACTGCAACATGGAAACAGGGTTTACATGTTTACTGTGATGCAATAAAACTTAATATTCAAAGGTTATGCAAATTTAGGAGAAACAAAGATACAGACCCATCAAGAACAAACTAGTTTATCTATACTGATAGTTCATGCTGTGGTCATTTCTGCCATATCCAGCTTGTGGAGGTTGGTAGGAATTGGGAGGTCCACTGTAATTCTGATTTGAAGCTGGAGAGTTGTAATTTGACTGAGAATACCCACCTAGAAAATTGAAAGTTACCACTGTAAATGCTAGTTTTGTTATTTCCAATTATTATGCATAAGAATATTTAGAACAACTAAACGTAAACATTGCAACATGTAGGCTTTATTTCAGAACACTTAAGAATATTTTACTACTGCGCCTTGACTAAGTAGTTCAGGCATACAAAGCATCCCATTCCACTTCCCTCCTTCTTTTCTAATGCTTGAAAAAAATATTCCCCCTTGCATTTTATTAATTACATTCATAGATTGTTAGGAATGTAAAGAGTATTGACACTAACCATAGATAACAGTTGGCCATTCAGCCAATGCAACATATCTCACTAACACAAAAGTATTTGCATGTCTAACTCTATACTGACCTTGCTTACCTTGGTAAGATGATCCTCCTCCACCAGCTCCTCCACCATAGCCACCAGCATTGTAGGAGGCACCTCCTGAACCATAGCTGTTTGTACCACCTCCTCCACGTCCACCACCATAATCTGCGATCAAAGAATGCATATTCACTTATATAAACTACTTTGAATATATGATTGCCTGTCTCCACTTTTTATGTGTAAGATGCTCACCACTTCTCCCTGTGCAGTCCTAAAACATAGTAGCTGCAACAAAAGAACTATTCTGCACCTAGATGCCAGAAACTGTAATGCATGAATTCTATTATAGGTATTTCTATATGAAAGGCTAGCATGGGGCCCAGAACGACCATCCTAACATGATGGTTGCATGTTGTGACTGACCCTATTTAACATTTTTGTGGTAGCTGTAAAGCAAATGTGGTAGTCATAAAACAAACATGACAGTCATTAAATTAACCCATTGTCTGCATGGACAGATTTTTTTTGGTGGAAACAGGAAATGACCACTGGTTTCTAGCAAAAAATAATAAATTGTGGTCATGTGACACTGAGATGCTGCAAACAACCATAAAATGTGATCATGTGATTCCACAGGGCCCCCTCACTGTAACTTCAAATCTGGGTCTAAGCACCTTGTGGGGATCTGTCATATGTCAAGAATTACCTCTACTCTGTTCAGGCCATCTTCTGCCTTTCTCCAAATGGTGCTATCTAAATTTTGTTTATGTTTACTCAGACAATTTTGAAATTCAAAGGTGAACCAGACTGAGGAGAACCAGACTATCATTATTTGCCACATTTCAGTTCAATTTGTCATGTTGTTTAAAACTTTTGAAATATTATTCTAAATCACTTCATCTACTTCCCAGCTCAATATCTGCTATCTTATAAGTTTAAACTGCTCTTTGATCATTGCAATTATTAGACAACTTCCAACAATTACAGGTAGTCCTTGTCTTTTTATATTTTTTTAATATAAAAAGTGGCCACCATTTTTCATTAACGGCTGTTGCAGCAGCCACGTAGTCATGTGATCAAAGCTCAAACGCTTGCAGCTGGCTCATATTTATGATGGTAACAGTTCCCAGGGTCCTGTGATCACCTTTTGCAACCTTCTGACGAGCAGTTAATGGGAAAGCCAGATTTACTTAAAAACCATGTTACTAACTAACATGCATGGTTAGTATGGTTACTAACTAACAAGTGCAGTGATTCACTCAATTAATGTGGCAAGAAAGATAGTAAAGTGGGGCTAAATTCACTTAACAAATGCCTCACAAAGCAACAAAAATGTTTGGCTCAATTGTAGTCAGTTGAGGACTACCTGTGTACACAACCACTCAAATACCATTTCCTCCAAAACAAGACCTAACTTGAAAATAAAGCCTAACTCGATTTTGAAGTATGCGTCCAATATAAACCTTACTGGCAAAGTAAGCTCTAGTGGGTGTGGCCAGCACAGGAGGCAGCAAGCATATGGGAACCAAAAGTGTTCAGCAGCAGGCAGAGCCTGCAGTGGTTGATTCCCTGTCCAAGTAGCAGGAAGAGGGAGGGAGGGAGGCACATGATCTGGATATGCCACATAGGCTGTGGGAGAGCCAAATTGGTGGTCCAGAGGGGACAACTGCGGGAGGCTCATCTTCATGTCTCTCAGGATCGCATACCTTCTACCCTACACCTCTGCACAAAGAACCCTCCCAGTTGGCTGCCCACTCCAGATCGACTCTCGACTCTCCTGCAGCCTGTCCAGATTGCATGCCTCACCCCACTTGTGCCTGCTGCTTGAACAGGGAATTAACTCACCTGTGCTGCACAGGGACCAGTGGGCCACTGCTGCTGCCGCATATCATTGGTCCCCGTGCGCTTGCCTCTTACACACACGCCAGGCTGGGTGGTTGGGCACCCAGCCGGGCTGATCACCCTGAAATTGTGTTTCCCCAAAAGTAGGCTATAGTGCTTATATTGGAGGCCCAAAAATATAAGACGGGATCTTATTTTTGGGGAAACATGGTTGCAGTGCTGAAGCCAGTAATTTCTTTTGGAACTATTCCCATCTTTTCAGTCATGGCTTTAAACATATTTATTTGCCATAAACTAGAACTAAGTTTATGCAATATATATTTGAATATTTCTAAACTCCCACCCCACCATCCACAAGAAACTCACTGAATTTACTTTCATAATTGTAGTCTGATCCTCCACCACTGCCACCAGGAGAGTTGTAGGAATTTGAGTAAGCAGCATAGTTGCCTTGGTTATAGCCCTTCTGCTTGCCTTGTGGAGGACCATAATTGCCATATTGGTTTTGGTTATACGACTGTTGCTGTTGGCCTTGATGGGACTGATATCCTGAGCCATAAGAAGGTTTCTGCTGTCCACCATGTTGTTGTTTTTTCCCAGCATGCTTAGGAGGAGCAGGAGTGCTGTAGTCACCACCTTGATAATAGGAACCATAGCCAGAAGAACCTCCTCCTCCTCCTGTATTGCCCGAATGGCCACCATTACTGTAAAACTGGCCTAAAGAGAAGAGAGCAGGGTCAACCACTATGAAGGCAATACTCATGTTCAATAAACCATATTCATGAATATGACAGTGTGAAATTATTGTTCTTCTCAATTAAGGAACATTAAGTAGGCTATCTGCAAAATAAAAAACAAAAATACTTGCCAAATGAAATGTCCTAATTCCTGTTGACAATTCTAAGGAGTATATTCTGCCACGAAGTATGCATGTGCACTATTAACACAATGTTTTTTAAGGATATTGAACAACTACAGTGCTCTCGGTCACTTCATGTTAATAAATAAATATTCAATATTTGAGTATTTAAGAGGTCTTGACTTTCTTAGGGGAATATCTGTGTGTGCACAATTATTGAGCAACTAACTATTAATGTGCAGATTATACAACTAAATGAAAAATGAAAACTGTTCCCTCTAACTTGTTTATTTTCATATTAAAGTGAGAATAATCAACAACTCAAGTTATAAACATTTCTGACATTTTTTTTTAAAAAAGTGAATATAGCCACCATTCTTTTCAGTAAGTCATAGGTTTCTTCATCTGTTGACAATCAACTTTTTTGTGCAGCACAGCCTCCCAGGCACTGTTCAGAGTTGTACTGTTTTCCATCACCATAAATCTTCCCTTTAAGAAGGGCCGACAAGTTCTCAATAGGGTCACATGAGGAAAGCGGCCATGTCATTATTTAAGGTCCTTACTGGCTAACCACGCAGTGGAATACTTTGATGCATGCAATAGAACATTGTCCTGCATAAAAATAATGGTCTTCTTGAAAGATGCAGAATTCTTTATGTACCACTGCTTGAAGAAAGTGTATTTTAAAATACACTGGCAGTAAGAAGTCCAACTTCTATCTGAAAAGTTCCAACTAGTTCATCTTTAATAATAGCAGCCGATACCAGGACCCCATCTCCACCTTGCTCATGCGCAAGTCGAAGTGGAGCTCTGTGCCTGTTACTGATCTAGCCACAGGCCCATCCATCTGGTCTTTCAAGAGTCGCTCTCATACGTCCAAAAAAACCTTTGAAAAATCTGTCTTTAGCCCAGTCTTGCCATTTCAAGTTATGTGGCCTTATTCAGTGGTGGTCGGGTTTCAGCCTTCCTTAACTTCACTATGTCTCTGAGCACTGATCAACATGTACTTCTGGGCACTAGAGGTAGGTTGCAGGTTTGGAATATAACAGCACTGGAGGATAATGGTACATTCACATTTGATTCTTCTTAAATCTTTGGCAGTTAATGTGCACCTTTTGTACTCAACAAATTTCTCCTGACCCTGTTGACTATTTGCAACAAAATGTTTGATGGTTCTATGATCATGCTCCAATAGCTTAGCAATTTCAACAGTACAATTTTTTTCGTTTTCAGACTCAGTTAAATCTCTTTTTTTGACAAATTTTCCCTGAGAAAAGCTGCCTAATAATTATGCACACCTTAATATAGGGCAGTGATGGCTAACTTTTTTGCCATCATGTGCCAAAAGTGGGGGGATCATGGTGTTTGTTGCGTGCATGCCCACACCCATAATTCTATGCGCCCAACCCCCGTGCATGTGACCCATGCACTCTCCCCACTTTTGTCACATGATGACACAGTGGACCAGGTAGGGCCATTTTTTGCTCTCTGCAGGCTCCAGAGCCTTTCTAGGAGTCTGGGGAGGGCGAAAATTGGATTCCCCACACCCCAAGAGGCCCTTCAGAGGCCAGAAATGGCCTTTGGAGGGAGAGGAGCTCATTTTCACCCTCCCCAGACTCCTAGAAAGGCTCTGGAGCCTGGGAGAGCGAAAAACAGGCCTTCCCTAGCCCCTTGGAGGACAGAAACAGCCTGTTTCCCACTTTCTGGTGGGGTCAGGACTGAAAATCAGCTGGCCTGCACGTGCATATATGCCAGAGTTGTGCTCGCATGCCCACCGATGTGGCTGTGTGCCACGCGTGCCATAGGTTTGCCATCATGGATATAGGGTGTTGATCTCTTAGGCCACATCCTCCCTCCTTACAGAAATAAACATCACCTGATATCCTTATATCCAATAAACATTCAAGTTTATACAGGTTGGAGGTGGAAAATATACATAAAAATGATATGGTCAAAATACTCACTTGCCTAATAATTATGCACTGTATCATTCATTATACATTACATTAATTAGTCCCACCATGTTGAGCTGCATGTAATTCAAAATTGTGCATTTTGCACAATGTCAGTCTTTTGTAAATAGCAATTTCCCATGTTAGAATTAAAAATTAATCAAAATATTAAATATATTTCAGTTGATGACAGAATGCAAAATAGAGATTGTGACAGCTGGAAACAAAAGCAAAGTACTTACAACAATGTGCTCAGTATATATACTCTGCACAAAATGTTCCCTTCATGGCACAGGTAGAAACACATCCATTCTTGGTGTGTGGCAAGAGCAGAGCAAAGTCAAAGCCACTAATGGGAAGTAATACCAAGGAGAAATGTACAAAAGTAACAAAAAGGGATGAACAGAAAGATTGGCAGGTGGGCTTAGAGCATAAGCTATATAGAGGAAAGGATTTGGGTGTTCCAGTCTTTCCCATAAGATCCCTCTAGATTAGGGGTGTCAAACTGGCGGCCCACAGGCCAGATGCATCACAGGCATGCCACACCCACACCAGCTCCGCGAATGGAAAAATATCATGAAATGTCATATGACAGCAACATGATACAGCAAGATATATACCATGCTCTAGATTGTGCCCTGATCAAAACCCGGAAAAAATAAAAATGTCCACTTCTGAGCCATTGCATGCTCATTTTGTCCATGGGGGAAAATTCATTTAATGCATAGTACTATTCATTTTAAAAGGTTTGCCTCTCTACTTAGAATTCAATTTGAAGTTTATGTCTCAAGTCATGTACAACCAGATATTTTTTGTTAAAGGAACACAAAACAGTACATCAGTTCTGACACATAATTAGCATACAAGTTACCAATTATTATGCTTTATAAAAACATAAAGCTACATGCTTAAAAAGTAGGAAAAGTTATAAGTGAACTCACAGTTGTAGTTCAGCCAGGTCATGTACAGAGAAACATAAACCTGGTTACTTGGAGTAATTTTACTTCTTAATCCAAATTATTCCTAAATCACATTCAAAACAACTGCTTCTTCCAGAATAACAGCATTTAAGAATGATTTTTTTTACTTAGTTTGGCTTTTAAATTGATACCAAATGTCATTTTTATGTTTAGAGCCTTTTTTTCAAATTCTTATCTTCACTGTGCTCCCACTTATTTCATTAATTACTTAATTTAGTATGTTTAACATTGTTCCTAAGACAACAATCAGATTGAGCACATTTAATATTACTAAAGCAAAGAGAACCAAACAATCCATTTATTAAAAATGTTAATTACTAGTTCATTCCCTGTGCCTTTCAATGTTCAGTAGTTGTCATGTCTTGTGATACTACATTTATCTTCTAGGGACATGTACTGGAGAACAATAAAAAAGAGCCACATCCTATAAGAACTGTGACAAACCCATTGCAGTTAACCAAACCATTGAAATGTTAAAAGATAATACTACCCAATAAGTGTAACTTAGACTTGCATGTTAAATTAATGCAAGAAACCAATGGATACAGAGATTAGAATCAGCAAATATAAATCAAGAATATGCATGCTCAAAATTTAGGCTGTTGTAGTTTCAGAATTATTAAAAGGAATTTTGCCGTATTACAAGCATTTACCCACTTTTGGGGACTAAAATCTGTACAAAATCTCTTGAAAATTTAAAATAAAAAGGCAGCATATTTTTGCATGTTCTGTTAAAATAAAATGCTTTCCATAAAAAGCAAACGAAAGCCTTTTGCTTGTAAGCAGGACAGAGTTGGCTCTTATTGTACACAATGAAGACATTCCTTGAACTTTTGCTCCCTAATAGTGTACATCCATATGATCAAAGGCAAGTCACAATTAAAACTGCCACTGTTTGTAGGCTAAGTTTCAGAAAGCTGCGGTGAAAAGCCACTGTTGAGAAACCCAGTGAAGTACAGGGATACAGCACGAACACATTGGTTTTGGAGTTCGAGAAAATTGGAGTAAAAAGTTGTTTTATGTGCAATACTTTTAGATGATCTAGGAAGACCCAAAATCATGATAGCCGTAGCAGTCTGTGAAAAAGTCACCTACAAAAGGGGGAGACAGAGCAGAGGAAAAAAAATTAGAATTTTTGAAGATGGCAAAATGTGCCACATTTAAAAAAAATATTTTTTATTTCTCTGCTCCCGTCATCCCCCCTCCCCATCAAAGGCCTTTCAAAGCAAAATTGTGTATTTTAGGGAAAACTGTTTTACAAAAATGGTGTATTGCTTCACTTGGCTCAAAGCAGAGAAATTTAAAATAAACTTTAAAGAGATATTGGTCATTTCATTACGTAAATGAAATACAGAGTTTGTTATCCCAGAGTGTTGTCTATTTTTTGCCATTAAACACTTACTATAGCCTGCTGTTGCAGAGTTGCCACCATAGCCATAACTTCCATATCCAGCCCCTAGAAAAATACCAAAAACATTATACAATTGGAAGTATGTTAAATGAATTGAGATTTTATGCTTGCACAATCACGATATCTAAATATTTTGACACAAAGTGGATTCTAAAAGACCTAGTCTAGCCAGTATTTCCCAAACCCAGCAACATTTCACCCATCCCAAATGGAGTATCCAAATTCTATATGTTACAAATAAAATAAGCTCAAACTTGAGATATATTATAACATTTCAAAGGTAAGTTAAGTTGTATAAGGCAACACAATATTGTTTCTAAATGTCATAGTGCTAAATAAAAGTAATGCAACTCACCAGCATTCATATAACCTCCATGATTGGCACCACCAAATCCGCCTCTGCCCCGGCCCCGGCCCCGGATATTTCCTCCCCTGCCACGGCCTCGCATGTTTGGAGGAGGAGGTACTTCAGTATGCATAGGTCCTGCCATACCATAGCCTGGATTATGCTGTTGAAATGAGGAAAAATGTAAGAATAATGTTTATTCCTGACTCTGGCCACTTAAAGCACCTGAAAACTGCATATTCAAACATATTTTAAAATATCTATAAAACTTTTAAGCCTCAGCCTTTAAAAGAATGCTTAAGTAATTTCCAATATAATCATAAACTGTAGTGCATATGCCTACCTTTACAGGAAATTTGGGTCCACCTCGTGCTGGCATAGGGGCTCTTTTCTTCTTCTGCTCCATTAGAAGGGGAGCATCTGGAAAAAGCTTTTCTAATGCAGCCAGTGCAGCATAAGCTTTTGCCACCTTTTTATTTGAACCAGCTGCTTGGAACTTCTGGCCATCAACCTCAACCTTTGAAATGGGAAATGATTTTAGTAACAGAACTGTAACTTTGACAAAATATAACAGCAATGAATAGTTTTGTGGACCAAGTCATCTCACCTCCATCACAAACCGTTTGTCATGACTGCCACCAGTTTCTGAAATCAGCTCATATTTTAAGCCACGCCGTTTCTCATTGAGTTCCATAACTGGATTTTTTCCATGCTTGGTCAGTATTGGTCCCTGCTGTTTCACGTTCTAAGTAAAAACATCACAATGAAAATATGTCTAAGTAAATGTTAAAAAGCAATAATATTTCTTCCAATATTTCAAAACTATAAATTACAAGTTAAAGAAAGGTAAGTCCTAAATTTATAAAGTATCTAAATAAGCCAGCACAGACCTATTGGTTTTTTAGTCAGTTAGTTGGAAATATTCTTAATGCACAGCAACATGCTCTGGACAGAAACTAATGTGCAGATCATTAAGATTTGCACAGTGATCACATAGATTAATAATTATTTCTTTAAACAGACCGTAGAGAGGTCTGTTTCTTAAACACAGAAAGATGTTTTCTAGAAAATATGATTATGTGAGGAACACCATTAGAAATTGTAGCAGCGGTCGACCTTAGGGGTGCATTTCTGGGATGATCAGGACAATGGTAGTCGCAATGGGACGCCCCAATAAACCCTAGGAACTGTGGAGAGAAGGCGGCAGATTCGGCCGCCATTTCCAGCGGAGCATGGAGCGGAGAAGAAACTGCCAATTAACAACTTGTGGATTTGGGGTAAGACTTTGTTTCTTCTGATCCGTCAGTGTGGATGACCATTCCGGGTACTATGACACTTTCCAGTTTCTCGTTCAAAAAGAAAGCTAGCTATTTCAAGCCCCCC
>JANHFP010001357.1:30573-50303 GCA_032468135.1 Calamaria suluensis
CCCACCCCCGCCGCCCCCCTGCAATTTTAGAATTTTTTTATTTTTTTGGAGGGGGGGCAGCAGGGAGCCCTCGGCGGCGCCCCCCCGCGTCCTGCTGTCCGGCTGGGAGAATCTGGTCACTTTATCTGAGTGTCTTAGCATGGCACTTAGCCGCCAAATGGCCTGGACCACCACAATGCAAACAAAGTCCCTCACAGCGATGGTGATCCATCTTGGCTTGGGACAGATGAGGTCAGGCAGCCCCCAACTGCATGGGCTCATCTGGAGGCAATGCCATCATTGGCACAGTCTTGATGGGTGCAGGTGCAACCTCTGTCCATCATCTCATCCATCCCTGCTGAAGCCTGGTGTCAATACTGAGGCAAAAATGCATTAGCTCCTGCAGGGTAGATGGGCATTCAGTGCATGCCAGAAGCTCTGACGACAGCCCTTCTTAAAACTGGTCATGTAGTGCCACCTCATTCCAGTGCAAGTCATGGGTCACCCAGAAGTCAATGGTGTAGTCAGTGAGTGAGTCTCACCCCTGCCTCAACTCAGTTGAGGAAAATGACTTCAGCAACTGAAGTCAATGACAGGAATGCACTACCTGACTGCGTTTTCTTCCCAAACCCCCCATAACTTTAACCTTAGACTGTCCACTGTTGACCTCAGCCCATTCCTAATAGGTCTGTAAGGGGCATGCATAAGAGCACCAACATGCCTACCATCCTTCTCCTACTGTTTCCCCTTTATTTATATCCATTTCCTGTATTCATAATCATGTTTATACTTTTACTTGTTATCTTATATATGCTTGACAAATAAATAAACAAACAAACAAACAAACAAACAAACAAACTCTGAACAATGCTATGGGGCTTAGGAAGACTTTAAAATGTTCGAATGGGTGAGAGAGAAGAGTTTTTGCCACCCTCTTGGAATCATAGTATGGATGAATTGGAAGGGATCTGTAGACCATTTCCAGCCTGGTCTCCTCCTCAGTCCCACCCTCTGGCATTGCTTCGTTGTTGCATCCCATAACATAAGTGGAGTCTGTCAAACCATACAGGACAGGCAGAGACTGCTGGAGGCAGGCATTCCTTCAGATGACCAGGCTATATGCTAGATAGGATTTTCATAGGGGAAACTGAGCACATTTGAATTGCAACCAGAAGCCAAACGGCAACCAGTGGAGCTCATAAAGCACACCTGGGCAATGCCCATAACTGCCAGATACAGTGAATTTTGGACCACCTGCAGGTTCTGAGGGATCTTCAAAGGCAGCTCCAAGAAGGACCCACTGCATTAGTCAGTGCTGTCCGAATTTGTATCTGCGTTCAAATGGTTACCATGACTAAACGCCAAAGGCACAGAGAACGCTGTTACCTTCCCACCAAGGTTGGTCCCTATCTTTCTAATACATTTTTACCTGCTTTCGAACTGCTAGGTTGGCAAAAGCTGGGACAAGGAATGGGAGCTCATTCTGTTATGTGGAACTAGGGATTCAAACCACTGAACTGCTGACCTTCTGATCAAGAAGTTCACCATTTTAGCTACCGAGCCAGTATGTCCCTCTTAGGATATTGATTAAATGTAAAGGTTTCCCTCGCACATATGTGCTAGTCATTTCCGACTCTAGGGGCCGGTGCTCATCTCTGTTTCAAAGCCAAAGAGCCAACGCTGTCCGAAGACGTCTCCGTGGTCATGTGGCCGGCACGACTAAAGCATGGAATGCTGTTACCTTCCCACCAAAGGTGGTCTCTATTTTTTCTACTTACATTTTTACATGCTTTCAAAACTGCTAGGTTGGCAGAAGCTGGGACAGGTAACGGGAGGTCACCCCATTACACGGCACTAGGAATTTGAACCGCTGAACTGCTGACCTTCCGATCGACAAACTCAGCTGCCTTACCTGCTGAGCCACCGTGTCCCAGTGTAGACAAACCGAAAACAGGAATTTAGGTTAAAAAGACCCAAATATGACAAACAGGCTTACCTTCAATAGGCATTTGGACTCTCTGCAACAGCCACAGTCTGACTTCAGAGTTCTTATCTAGATGAGATGTCAAAAAAGGTGTATCTAATCCTGCACATGTTTTTTTCTCTGCTGCTACTGACCCAGCTTCCAACAAAGGCTCATTTCTTACAACAGAGCACGATTCAAGTTCTTCCTTTTTGACAGCAAGAACTTCAGTGGATTGGGATTTTGAAGAGCTAAGTGTGAGGTCTATGCCCGCAGGCATATTGTTTTTTTCTTCCTTGACTTCAGTCTTAGGTAAGTAATCAATAGGTAATGGTTCATCTTTATCATGATTGAGATAAAACTCAATAAGCTTGTCTTTATTCAACTCTTTGTTTGCATCCAAGTTCATCTCTATCTTATTGGTTGGTGGACTTCCACCCTTGTTCATTTCAGGTGTTGCATCCAACTTTTCACAGGTGTCTAAATCTAGATTGTCCTTGGAGAATTTATGCTTTATCCCAGATGAATCTAACACTGGTTGCTCATACTTGTCTTTGTTACTTGCTTGCAACCGAACCTCCTTTGTTGTCTTGCAATGATCCATGTGAAGATCAGCTGATCCAGCATCTCTACAATCTATTTTACTATCAATCTGCAATGACGTTTTGTCTACCTCAATAAAGCCATTTTCCTCCAGAAGGGGATTGTCTTTGGTTAAGTCCAAAGTTATATTTGATGCAGAACATTCTGCAGTATCAGTTTTCAAAGTCACCTGTTCTAAAGGCTCAGGAGTAACAGAGTCCTTTGGTGTTTCTACTGATCTGGATGTCACAAGGGGAGGACTTGCAGAAGGCTTCAGGACTTTGAAATCTGAAGACTTCTCTTTGTCCGAATATTTTACTGGTCTGGAATTAGGAGCAACAAAACTGTCTGGTTTCTGTTGTTTCTTTTCTTTGTTCATGGATTTAAATTTACTGAAAGGATTGATGTCCTTCTCAGAGGCAAGATCTTCCCATTCAACGGGCCTGTACAGAGGACAAAGATCCTTTGGAATATCGCTGCCGGGACAGGTGGTAGGGTGTATGGAGTATTAAAAATGGAGAACAAAATGAAAATAAATAAGAATACATAAACGCTTAAATAAACTTAAATAATTAAAATAATTAAATAATATTCAAATATGACAACAAAAGAGACATCAACTTAAATGTACCAAAGCAACATGGGAATAACATGAATTAACCAAACAACTTTCTTGAAAATAAAATGAAAGTCAATTAAAATAAAGTAATTATAAAGATGAAATAATTATGGAAATAGGGATACTCAATTTATCTGAAACAGCTTATAGATACTTTAAAAGAAGAAGGGACAAAAGAGAACTTTCAGGAGGCAAGGGAAGCAAATAACTTTCATCATGAAAGTTCATCATGAGAATATATATTTTTTGCAACATTGGAAAGAAAATTGGCAGAAGGCATAAAAATTCCATTTTTTTAAAGCCTAGAATAACAAAAAAAGTTTAATTTTAATTATAGATTTATATAGCAGCCCAACTGACATTTGACACAGCCATGAAATTTTAACTGCAGCAACCACTGCACCAATTTTAAATCAGGTTAACTGTCCAATTTTACTAAAATCAAATAATCAAAGCCTTCTAAAATAATAATAAAAAAATATTGTCAAGTCAGAGGAAAACCCCCAATGCTTTCTCAATACCCTGCTTCTTGGTAAATGTTTTGAAAAATCCAAGCATTTGTCTCTAGTGGAAATGATTATTAGATTATAGCTCTTTCTGGATCGCCAATCCTAGAAGTTAACTTCTGCACAGTAAAGTAAAAAAAAACCTAACACAACTGATTTCCCTGTTCTTTTCTGTTATCTAATGCTAAAACTTTAGTGGGTGAAGCAATCAATGAAGACATGTTGGTGCTTCTATTTAAGAAATCAAACGCTAAAATGTTAATTAAAAAACCAACCATTAAGGAGAACGGTAAAGGAATAATAACTAAAACCACTTTTTAATATAATTTCTGAATGTTAGAACTGCCTAAAGAGGACAGATAAGAAGACAACATGAAGGCTGTGTGTGTGTGTTGTTGGTTTTTTTTCCAGAAATCCAAAACAATTTATTTCTAGCATTGCAAATCATAAAGTTATCCTGGATTCCTTTTTTCTGCTTATCAGTGTAGTTCCATTGAAGTAATAGCAGGAAGTTACTCCCATTCCCATAAAGTGATTTCGAAATCTGCTTTCTGACAGGAGAATCCATCATACATCTTCTCCTTATAGCCCTTAGCCAAGAACATTCAGTTTAATTAATGGCATGGGCAAGATACAATAACATGCAGAAATTAGCCCAGTAAATCTATATCCTCTGCCAGTTCTCTGGAACATCTTTGTCATTCCTTGGTTTCCTGCTATTTGGCAGCTTTTATTCTGTTTAGAATTCTTAACCGCTCAGTTTTCATGACCTTTTTTGGAAGTTATAAAATTCTAACATGGAATATTTTACCTACTGGCTTTACACAGGTCAAGCACCTTATAAAACAACCTTTCACGTTAACAGTTACACCATTAGCAAAACATAAACAATGTATTAGAGAACAATAATATCAAGTGAAGCCACTTTGGTCTAGTGGTGAAGGAGCTGGCCTAGAAATCAGGAATCTGTGAGTCCTAGTTCTACTTATTGTTGTTGGGAAAGAGAGGAAGAGGAAGGAGTACTATGCGTGTTTGCTGTCTTGAATTACTTATGAAATAATGAAGGTGGGATTTTAAAATTTATGCCATTTTGAAAACATAAAAACTCATTTTTAAAAAAACATTTTCTGCCAAAAATAGTATTTGGAGCAGTGGTGGTTTTTAAATTTGTTTACTATTGGTTCTGTGGACGTGGCTTGGTGGGCATGGCAGGGGAAGGATACTGTAAAATCTCCATTCCCACACCACTCCAGGAGAAGGATACTACAAAATTTCCTCCCGATCAACTGGGACTTGGGAGGCAGATAATAGATGGGGGCGGGGCCAGTCAGAATGTTTACTACTAGTTCTCCGAACTACTCAAAATTTCTGCTACCCGTTCTCCAGAACTGGTCAGAAGCTGCTGAAATCCTAACTTTGGACCTAACTTTGCACTGTCATTCTATACTCGTTTCTTGTCAAGTGGTGTTTTACTCCACAATTTAACAAGCTTCTCCTTTTCCTTGCCAGTTGGCTGAATGTTATATATATATACACCTGATTATGGTCAAGCACAATCAACAAAGAAAGCACTTCTTACGATGGAAGGGCATCTTTTATCTTCATGTGAGAGATGTCATTGTAGAGGGCAATCGAAACTACCTCCTCCATGGGACATTTGAGCCCGTACTCTTCACAGCCATTCTCAATGACAACAGGGTCTGACTTGTGAGGATCAAACATGATAGTATTGGGAGTGACTAACATGACCCCACCAACGACTCCCTTGAAAAACAAAACAAAAATAAGTCGACAAGTTAGCACTTACACTCATCATGTCCACCACTGTCACAACATGACAACACAATGTACCCTCTGTGTTTTTTTAATACTCCCTTTCTTCTCTTAATGTAATTTTGTTTTCTTCCCAAGTGCTCAGTGAGGGGGAGGGGGCGGAATCTCAGCTAAAACTGAGCCAAGATAAAAGGTTTTCAAAACACATCTATCTTCAGCAGACAAGGCCACAGTTGTAAAGAGAGATCAAGGTATTTAACTTTCATCCTTGGTTGCAGTGAAAGAGAAGCTATAGCTTGTTAATTAATGAGAGTCAAAAGGAAGATTCACGAGACAGTCCAAAAACATTTTCTGATTTTGGCTTCAAGCCCTAGCTTTAATTTGATTTTAGTTCTAAGACGTAGAATTCCCAGTAGGAACTTTGAATGGTTCTAGAATAGAGAAGCCATTTAAATGGTTTTATTGTACGTCTTAACTACATATTGCATATATACTTGGGGAGAAAAAAGCCACAAGAAATACAGATTTGTAATTAGGCAAAGAGAATGTGGTTATAGAACATTATGATAATATAGATGGAACAGATTAGGAGAGAACTGAACACTCTCTTCTTTTCACAGCAGCTTTTAGATCACTTACTTTTATTTTGCTTACATGTATACACAGAAATTGTGATAAGAGGGCCAAATAGTTTTAGGTCTTAATCACCCCAACAAAGGTATTTCAAGGTTCTTTTTCCAAAACAGTTTTTTCAGCCTAGCTTTTCTGTCTTAGAAATCTTAATCACCCCAAGGAAAATATCTGAAGGACCCTTTTCCAAAAACAATTTCAGCCTAACCTTTCTTTATCAACAATTTTATCATGGAAGCTCAGAATAGTCCCAGGAGTATTGGGAATACAAGTTTTCTATAAAAAATAGAATCCATGATCTCAATTAAAATGTTTTATATCTGTGATATAAAGACTCCAAACAATTAATAAAAATCTGTTAAAAGAGCAGCAGTGGAGGCCACAGTTTAGCTCCTGATTTTCAAAGTGCTGCAAGAGATGGTAAGGCAGTGGCATGATCCTAAGAGGCTGAAATATTTTTGGTGCAGTACTAAGAGTATTATTAATATTAATTGAGAAAGACAAAGAATGCCCAAAATATGTTAACATGTGCTTCACTGATTATAGGAGGGCCTTCTACTGCATTGATCTGTAAAGCTGTGGAATCCGCTTAGAAAAATGAAACTCCCAGAACATTTCATTGCCCTTGGCAAAACCTACACACAGGTGAAGAAGCCAAAATATGGTCAGAACATGGTGAAACAGGCTGCTGCAGGTTGGCAAAGGAGTGAGACAAGCCTGCCTATTCCCCCTTTATTTATTCAAACTACATGCTGAATATACGCAGAGGGAAGCTGGATTGGAAGATGAGCATAGTTTTAAAACTGGAGGAAAAAACATCAGTAATCTATATTATGCAAATGATAGCTGAAAATACAAATGATTCACAAGTTCTAGTCAAGGAGCACAGTGAAAAAATGAGATTAAGATTAAATGTAAACAAGACCAATCTAATGATAGTAGGTACAACAACTAGCCTTAGAATTGACAGTTAAAGTATTAAAGTGATGGGTAGTTTCTGCTTTTTAGGATCAAGGTATAGGGTTAGAATATTAATTCTATAACCCAATCTACCATATCTGAAATACACTGTAACTTGATGATAAAATAAGAAGCAAGTGGGTGGGGCTTCTTAAATTATTTCAGTGGACAATTTTAAAGTTGCAACCAAAACAAGATTAGTGCCATTTATGTTAGGGACCTGTAGCATAGCCTAACTTGGTTAGTACCATGATGTTGTTTTGAATCTTTTTGCAAGACAAATGCATTATTAAAATACCTCTTTAGCTCAGCCTAACTTTGTTAGTACCATGATGTTCTTTTGAATCTTTTTGCAAGACAAATGCATTATTAAAATACCTCTTTAGCTCATTAAAGGTCTGCTCCTTTTTACTATCTGATGAACATAAGACCCAACTGGAAAATAAACCCTATCATGATTTTTCAGGATGCTCGTAATATAAGCCCTACCCCAAAAATAAGCAACATTTAGCATTGTCAGTCAAACAGATCCATTTAGTACCGTATTCTTCTGAAAATAAGCCTTAACCTGAAAATAAGCCCTAGTGTGTCTTTTGAGGCAAAAATTAATGTATGACCGAGACTTATCTTTGGGAAAACACGGGCATTTCCAGATTAATATATTGTTTGGTATACTACTTCGTAATTGGTCTTTCACATAGGAAGCAAATCTGTTGGAAATTATGCAAATTCTCTACCTTGCCATCTGTGAAGTAACGACAATTCATTTTTAAAAACTTATACACAGGTTCATCTTCCTCTGAGGTGGACGACGTAACTCTCTCAAGTGGTCTGCAAGCCCTTCTGGCTAAATCAGCATCCTTCAAAAAATAAAATCAGACAAATATCAATGGCTTAGATCTTAAGTTAGGAGTTCATTCACACAGGTGAATGTGATCATTACTAATCTGTCCTCTGCAAAAATATTAATCATACGTTGGATATCATTTCAAAGAGCTGGGGAAATGTTTGAGAAGTAGAGAGTTTCCAGGACTAAGGGGGATATAGGGAAGCCCCACTCCCTGAACAGAAGATATTGTCTTCAGGAAAGGAAATTTAGGTTTCCAAACCAGTATCCATAATAGTTAAAGGTAAAGGTTTCCCTCGCACATATCTGCTAGTCGTTTCCGACTCTAAGGGGCGGTGCTCATCTCCATTTCAAAGCCGAAGAGCCAGCGCTGTCCGAAGACATCTTCATGGTTAGGTGGCCGGCATGACTAAATGCCAAAGGCGCACAGAATGCTGTTACCTTCCCACCAAAGGTGGTCCCTATTTTTTCCACTTGCATTTTTACGTGCTTTCAAAACTGCAAGGTTGAGAGAAGCTGGGACAAGTAACAGGAGCTCACCCCATTACGCGGCACTCGGGATTCGAACCGCTGAACTGCTGACCATCCAATCAACAAACTCAGCTGTCTTACCCGCTAAGCCACCGTGTCCCATTATCCATAATAGTTATTACTGTTATATTATATATGTTTTCTATAAAAACAGTCTTCCAATTAAACGAACTCATGTTTGCTACAAAACTTGAAAATGTATCAGTCATTGCCAGAAATAGACCAACAACAAAATATATATAAACCTATCAACTTTGCCTTTAAAGGACACTACTGCTGTTTTCCCCCCTTCTATTGTTGGTGAGAAGGTTAAGGCCACAGAGGAACTCCACCTTTTTTAAAATGTCAGCATTGCCACTCTTGGAAAATGGCACAATCCTGGCATAAAATGATGATCCTTCATTTTTATACTGACCTTTCAGAAAACTGATGGTGATAATAGTGACCATCAGGGATAGTGACACATAGGAAAATTAAGTAAGAAGAGGACGGCAGGCTAGTGGTATAGCTCTAGTTTTCTCTCCCCAGATATCACAGCTGTATCAAAGCAGCGGGTTGAAAGAAGGCATCAATCTCAATAGAGCCAGGACTGCTTGGGGACAAAATCTTGTATAGATAGTCCTCAACTTACAACAGTTCAGTTAGTGAAAACTGGAAATTACAACAGTACTGAAAAAAGTGACGTATGATTGTTTTTCATATGACCGTTGCAGCATCCCCATGATCACATGATCAGAATTCGGACACTTGGCAACTGATTCATATTTATGACAAGTGCAGTGTCCCGGGGTCATATGATCACCTTCTGCAACCTTCTGACAAGCAAAGTCATTGGAGAAGACAGATTCACTTTATAACCATGTTACTCATTTAACAACTGCAGTGGTTCATTTAACAATTTTGGCAAGAAAGGTCTTACAATAGGACAAATCTCACTTAACAAATGTGTCACTTAGCCACAGAAATTTTGGGCTCAATTGCGGTCATAAATCGAGGACTACCTGTACACATGAATATACGCCAAGACGTGTGCGATATATATAGGCAATGACTTGTTATCTAGCCAGAAAAGAATGTATGTCCCAATGTAAAGCCATTCCAGAGTTATTGCAATTTTGTTAATGAACTGCATTATTTTTAGGATAGTGAAAGTTTCACTGTCCTTAGAGACAGCCTACGTGTTTAATCAATTTTAGTAAATCTCTTAAACCCCAAGACGTCTTTCTGGAGAAATATCTAATCATGCTAACTCATATATTATACAATAAGATTTCATAGAGTTTAATTTCAGAAAAACATGTATCATTCGTATATGCACATGCACACAGACAAAGAGGCATACAAGCACACATGCTATAAACCAGGGATCAGCAAACTGCAGCTCCCTGTCACTTAAAATATGTGTCACAACCGCCAATGTGTGACACCGGCCAGCACATGATTTATTGAGCTTTTCAACCCCCGGTAGGCCAACTATGGATAAATCCAAGGAAATAAAAGTTTCAGAAGAAAATGTAATGTTTGATTCAACCCCATATGCTAGTTTTGTGGTCACTCAGGAAATAGTCCAGCATGGGAAGGGTTTTTGTGGCTCCGTGTTTTCTTTTCTGTGGGAAATGGGTCCAAATGGCTCTTTGAGTGTTTAAGATTGCCAACCCTTGCCCTACTCTATGGAAAACCAATAAAATGCTTTACACTAGAAATGTTAGTGATAAGAAAGCTAAGTGGAATGAAGCAAAGCACACAAAAAAGATATTTTTAAAATGAACTAGAAACATAACACTTAAGATATGAAGCAACCAAGAGTAAGTCATGTTCACCTCTGTTTGCTCTGAAGGAGAAGCAGCACTAGGAGTACAAATAATTTCCACTACAGGAGGAACAGCAACTGCAACTGGTTTCTGATCAGTTTCTTCTGCTGATTCATCACCTCTCTCTTTGCCTTCCACACCTGTAGGCAGTCCCATGTCTTGCAAAACCTAAAACAAGAAATTAGCTATAATTGTTCTAGTAGTCTATTGTACAACTTATCATCTTTAAACTATCCTATTGCCTATCTTGAAAGAATAGCCCACTCTCACTCACAAACAGAAGTAATCCATCTTTCATTTGTTGGCTGTTCAGCACTTGACTTTAAGAGGTTATATTTAGTCTCTACATGGCAAATTCAGATGTTGAAAGAGACCAAATTAAAAAAAATCTGATTTAATTTATATTTAATTTTTTCTGAAAGTAAATCAAATCAGAGGTTCCCAAACCACTGGGTTGTGGCGCAGTACAGGACCATGGCACATTCAGAACCAAGCTGCAGAAACGGCTGGCAAGTGCACATGTGCAGCTCCACTTGTGCTAGCAGCAGGCATGTACATGCTCGTGAAGCTCCATTTGTGCAAAGGGAAGGCGCATGTGCCTGCTGCTCATGCTTGTGCAGAACCACTTCCTCCCACCCCCGCTGGTCCACATAACCAAATATTGGCGACCATTGAATTAAATTCTTAATATATATAGTCCTCGATTATGACAACTTAGCCCAAAATTTCAGTTGATAAGGGAGACAGTTAAGTGAATTTTACCCCATTATACAACTTTTGTTGCCAGTTAAGTGAATCACTGCAGATGTTAAGTTAGTAACACAGTTGGTTAAGTGAATTTGGCTTCCCCACTGACTTTGCTTGTCAAAGTAGCAAAAGGTGATCACATGAGCCCTGGACACTGCAACCATCATAAATGAGTTTATAGCCAAACATCTGAATTTTAATGTGACCAAGGGAATGTTGCAATGGTTGTGTGAAAAATAAGTCATAGGTCACTTTGTTCAGTGACTTATCCTCAAACAGTCACTAATTGAATGCAAGTAGAGGACTACCTGTAATCACTTCCAAAAAAAATAATTCAATTTAATAGCAAAAGTTATAGGGATTCTAAAAAAGCTCCTTTTTTTCCCCCACCAACAGGCAAGACCCAAGTTGGAACTAGTATGTTAATTCAGCTATTGCCAAATCAATAAACACAAACATATACTGGATACACAAACACAAAACATTTTTAATTCTGGCTTCTTAGTCATCCATTGTTTTTGTGAACTTTTGAGAGCCAGAATGGTTTAGTGGCTAAGTTGCTGGGCTAGAAAGAGGACACTACATCCTCCCTTAGACATAAAAACTAGCTGGATTATATGAACCAATCACTTTTTCTTAGTCCAAAGAAAACAGGGGAGGAACAGGAAATATGTAAAGTGTGTATGCAACTCTGAGTTTGCCAAAAATAAAGCTGGGATAAGAATCAAACAAATAAGCAGATACCAATTCATTTTGAGAATAAGTAAATGATGTTTAAAAACAAAGGCATATTACAATTACTCTTTACCTTGACTGCTACATGCAACTTGGCTGTTTTTTTGGAAGGTCCTGAAGCCTCATAAGTGATGCCATCAACTTCCACAGACATAGTAAATATAGGAGCATGAACTGGTCCTGTCTGAGATACTAGTTTATATTGAAGTCCAGGTTTTAACTGATTCAGCTTCATAAGAGCGTTCATAGCTTGTGGAGGATCTGACTTTTCCTCTGAAGAAAAGAAATTATTTTTAGATTACAACTTCATGAGTGGCTATGCATTATTACTTCCAACTGCTAAATGCAGTCTTTATTGCTATCTAGCAAAAGCGTAAAGCCCGTCAATTTATGAGAACTTTCTACTATTCATTTAGTTGCATATAATGCTGTAATCAAAATAACCATCTAAGTGAACGCCTAAAAACTAAGGAAACCTACCTCTTGACAACTCAATACCTTTTTTCTGAATCTTCTTTTTCTTTTTGCTTGGAGATTTCTCCTCTCCATCTTCTTCCATAGGACGTTTTAAAGGAGCGATGGCATATGTTGTGCTAGGGGGGATCTGGACTGGTAAGATAAAAAGTTCAAAATTTCAGTAAGCTGGCCAATAAATCTCTGAGAAATAAAGTTTGTAAGTTTCAAAACATACCAGTGTAGTCAACTGGATTTTCATTTTTGGGTTTCTTGGGCATCTTTGATGGCAATGGATCCATCCCCAAAACTTTGTGAAGCTGACCAAAAGCAGCAAGCCTTAGAGCATGCTAGAAAGATATAACAGATGTTATTGAGAAGTCACTCTGCTCCCAACATCTATTAAAACAACACCCAGTCCCAGTATTTCATATAAACCTCTTCTTTAAAAAATCAGTTAAGTACTCTAGAACTTAAAGAGTTAAAAACCTGATATCTTATTTCTGGCAATCAATAAAAGCCTTCTATATTACTGAAATAGGACCCTTTTCTAATAAAAGCCAGCCTCACGGAGGTTACTAGCTACCAGTAAGAACTCATTGCGGTTTTGTAACATCTGTAATCAAAACTATACCTGAGCACTCTGTGTGATATCTTCCCTTTGTTGTCTGTCTAGATGCCCAATAGCATCAGTGGCTTCTTTTTCACAAGGATCATAAATACCAGAACCATCTGAAGGCAGGAAACAAGGAAGATATGCAGAGAATTATCCTAGGATCTCTATGTAAAACTGAATATTCCCTTAGTATCACCTAACACTCAATACTATAAGTATGGTTGATAATCTGATCTACTCTAAATTTCAGACCATTAAGCCCAACAATGTGGCAAACTTGCTGATGTATAAAATGTTCCAAAATGGAATCAGAAATAGTGGGTCCAAAGAACATCTACTCAATATATTATTATGTCCTAAATACAGAATTTTAAATGAAACAGATGATCAACTCTAACTTGTACTAGTTAAGAGAACAAATATCAATTAAAATTCTCAACAGCCAAAGACCATCTAACCTGGCATAACTATTCCAGATGCAAGGCATTCAAGAACTCTTCTCAGTGCCTCACCAGCTCCCATGGGCCGATTGGCTGTTCCAATTGATTTCTCACAAAGCAACTCTAGAGGCTGAAAAGAAAAATCCGAAACAATGAAAATAACAGAACAATTATCAAAATTTATAACACAAATACAGATCTTTTTGATCATAGCTTTCTGTTTTCTATGATAAGGCAGTTGCAGAATATACAAGTGATCCTCATTCAGCAGTTGCCTTGTTTAGCTATGGTTTGCAGTTACAACTGTGATGAAAAACTAACTTTGCAATCTGTCCTTGCACTTATTCATCTCATACAAGGTCTGCAAAGCAAAGCAAAGCTGTAGTTCATAAACACAGGTGTGATATTACTTAGCAATTACTCTGCATAATGACCAAGTTGCCAATGCTAATTATGGTTGCTTAAATAAGGACTACTTCTAATTTAAAATTAAGAAATGAATCTTACTCAGAATTTTCTCCTATTAAATGCTATTTCTTCTCTGCTAATTTTGCAAGCTTTTGTTTGGGATAAGAACTGGTGCCATTTAGAACAGAAAATTGATATTGTCTTAATATATTCATTTTTTCAAATTAAGCAAACATTTCAGATTTTCCCACAATCAGTCTTAAATTATAGAGGAAGATTTGTTACTCAGGGATTCTCTGGATTGACAGTTCTTGCTACATCTAGCTGTAACTAGAGGGGCCTATACCTAGCTTCAGCTGACATATCAACGGTAACTGTGGCTGTACCTTTGGCAAGGGTACTTAGCTACAGTACTCATGCCATAATCACCATCTGTCTTGACTATTGTGCTTCAAGGGCTGTTCTTAATGTCTACTTCGAAACTGCAACTATTAAAAAATGTGATGTCTACATGTTTGGTACAGTCAGTTTAGTTTGGTGGTTAAAGCATCAGAGTAGAAATTGGAGGATTGTGACTGTTAGCTGAGTGGCCTTGGTCCAGTCACTTTTTCTCAACTCCAGGAAAAAGGCAATGGCAAATCATTTCTGAAAAATTTTGCCAAGAAAAATGCAGGGGTTTTAAAAAAGGATGTTTGCTAGTGCTCACATCAGAACTCATTTAATAGTAATTGTACTGAATTTATATTAATTATATTCTAGGTACAATTTAAGGTGCTAGTACTGATCTGTGACTTGCCATGTGGATATGGGTTATCATGCGGATATGATTAGAACTATCTGTTTCAACCATTATCAGTAAAGAATTAAGAATAGTTAGGGAGAAACCTCCTATAATCTCACATTCCCAAAAGGTTTGGGAGGCTAAATGGTACTGCTTTTCTATGGCAATGTTTTGTTTTTATTCCTATACTTAAAAACACAGAAAAGGATATGATTGTAGATAGAAAAAAAATAGAATAATTCTATCAGGATCTTCTCTTAAACCAGCACTGCTATTTAAGTACTCTTAAAATGTTTGCTGATTATAGATTAGGAAAAGAAAAATATTGTCAGATACGTAAAATCTATTTCAATAGTATTTCTATTGCCAAATAGGTTCTTTGAAATAATATTCAGATAAGGATTTATGAATGCAGTATCTAATATTGTTTAAATTTAAATTCTATTCATAAGTACCAAAATAATTTAGTTTTCCCATGATTGCAAAGCTACTTTTAGAAAAGCCTAAATTTTACCAGAGTAAAAGTTAAGACATTTATCAAATAGAATCTGAGAAATGCAGAACTGCAAACTGTTTCAGAATTTATTATTATGTCTTGGACCGCTCTGCCTATCACTGATAGGTATGTGAGTTTTATTCAATCTCTATTTTCCTTATAACTGCAAGTTTCTTACAACTGCCAAGGAAATAGCAAAAACAGATTGACAGTACTGAGTGGTATTGAGTAGTACTGAGTAGTACTGAGTGGTATTGAGTGCACGGTCTTCAAATGAAATTCATTTTGTTGCAAACAACATTAGGATTTAAGTTATTACTTGTGAATGTATTTGGCAGCAACAGACCAGCTTGCTTGTAGGTAAGCCACGTGTGTGTAAATAGAAGAGGAAAAAAGTCTAAAACATCCACTGTCATTATGTAGATTATCAGTTAGAATCATAGTAATATAATAGGCATTCAACACTTTTATTAAGAAATTAAAAACATTCTACAATAGTTTATTGCTGACTGTTCACTTCTAAAAGCATAGGAATTCAGGTTTAGAATTCAATCACTTATTAGAACCTTAATAGATAGGTTCAATATTTGAGACTGGTTAAGTTAAGCAATGTATGTCTGAACACTCAAGACAAAATCTAGAAAAAAAATCCTAACTTCCATCATCTATAGAAGCTTGCGCTACACAAGAACCTGCTGATAATTAGTCAATTTATGTGAACTCTTAAAAGATGGGACATATTAAGATTGCCCAACTTTACAGGTATTCTTTTATTATTTAAAAAGTTAGAATAGTCTACTATTATGTATGGAACACTTTTAACATTTGTAAATTGTGAAGAAAATTTAACTTATTAGATTACCCATCCTCTAAGTGGAGCCCAAGTAGGAACACGGGTACAGAGATCTCTCAGCACTCTGATGACTATGACACATGATTTCAAGCCATTTGCCCTGGCCTAGAACAAATTAATAAGCAAGAAGGGGTCAGTAATGAATGTGAAAATCAATCTGAGACAAAACATACATTTTTGTAGTGCTACTTTGTCAAGGGTAAACTATGTATACATTTCCATAGCTTTTTATTTCTATAATGTTTTATTACTGTGTATGAAAACTTACTCTTAGCACAAAGCAGCAACTAGGAACTATGCCATTTCTGAAAAACTAAATTCATCAAGTGCTTCTTTAGCAACTGTGCAATTAACAGATGCTAAGTTCTGCACATCTAAACATTAAAACATTTTAACAAAGTTAGGCAATTACAACTTACAAGTTTTCTACTTAAAGACAAATATAAGAACAAAATGCAAACCTGAAACCACTTGGCGTGTCGGAGTGACGCCAAGGCAGCAAGGCATTTCTGCCTGTCCAGAACGTCCGGTGAGTCGTTGACTGATAGCGTTTCTATTCGTGGGTGGAATAAGAAGACAAGGTACAGTTTGACCAAGGGGGTTCTGTCGGGTGGAGAGGGGATGAGGCAGTTTCCTAAAGGGCAGCTGAGGCTCCCCGAACACTGATCTAAAGCCCTGTACCTGAAAGTATAGCCTCAATACATTATTTTTTTCATCCTTATGAAGTGACAACTAAGTAAGGAGAACAATGTGAGGCAGTAACTCATTTTTATATAGGGAAAGAAACCTTACAGAGAAGGATAGCTTTTAGACTATTGCAACCAGGCCATAGAACTAGACTAACCAACAAAATGGAAGGTTAAAATTAGATTCCCAGTCTAAATCCAGTAGTAGTATATAACTAAAAGCTTTTCTACAAGGAACCCCCTCCGCCCACAAGGCTTGACTGCCCTGGCCCCAGCCCATGACAGAATGTGTCCTGTTGGTCAAAGGTCCAGCGTCCCTAAAATTGACAAACTAGAAGGCTTGGTAGATGTGTCAGATATCAAACCACAAATAATCAGGGAACAAATAACAAGTCTGTGCTGCAGCAAAACTGTATGGAAGAAGCCTGGGTTTTAGATAAGGCAAGTTCAATCATTTAAAAGATTTCAATGTTTTAGCATACTGTTCTTCTGGCTATTGAAAAATTAACTGTTAAATTACACATCAAAATGTCAGTGTGAATTCCACCTCATATGATCCAGCAATTAAACTGTGTGAAAGTCATGCATGAGAATAGCAACTACGTAATACGCTAGACATATTGTAGTATCAAATACTAAATGTGAACTGCTTCCTGTGACTCAGCTGTAGATTGGTTATAATTATATATGAATTAATTAACCTATATTTAAATAAAACAAAAAATAGAGTAACTTTATTCAAAACTCTGCACTGTATTTTAAAATTCAATTGAATACTCCAAAATTAAGGACAAAAACATAGTAAGATAATCATTTTTGCTGCAACACAAACCACTTTATGTAATACACTCAATTTCATGAACATGCAAAATTTTTAAAAGTAAAATGTCAATATTTTAAGAGATTTTGATTTGTACATGTATCATCTATAACCATTCACATTTAACTAAAAAAAACAGTATGCACAAGTGAAATAACACACTTGTAGAAAGGCTAGAGCAAAAGGCCTGAATGTTTAAAAAAGGCATTTCATTTGGAAATATCACTCAAATTCTAGAAGTCTGTGTCAGATGATCCATAATCAAGAAACTGTACAACATTATGACACAAATTTGCTTGCATGAAATTGCTCTGCCTAATCAAGAAAGTGAACACCATAATTAGCAACATCAGTCTGGAAACTCATTCTGGGGCTGCTAGCAATTTTCAGTCTTCCATACCTCCAGCTAACATTTTTTCCATTTCTTCTCTGACAACAGGGGATGTCAAGTGAATAGTAAGTGTCAGTGGAGGTTCTTTTGTATTCTTAATTGTAATTGCAGCATCACTGACAGATTGAATAATTTCATATTTGTCTTCAGTAATAGCCTGAAACACAAGAAAATACTTTATATTCTTAGCTTTTTGTCTCTTCCAAACATTCAATTTAAAGTTCAGGGACAAAAACAGTCCTTTCAGAATAATTAATATAATCAATAGTGATTTAGAATCAATTATACTTCAGGGATGTCCACTTTCTATAGCAGAAAAATCTTCAAAGTAGCTTTGTGACTTTCCCTTCTTAGTAAAAGTCCCCCCTTGGGGGGTGGAGAGAGAGGATTTTAAGGACAGGCTAACATTGAAAACTGATTAAAAGCTTTTCTCCTGGTTTTTAAGTATCTTCCAGATGTGGAATGAATACTGAAGAGGAGGTACTTGGAAAAACTGTTTTAACTGCTTATTTACATAGTATTTATATTCACAGTAGTAAATCAACCATTATTGAGAACCATGAACAAATATTTCTCAAGCAATCTAAAATTATTTTGCAGTACCTATTGTTCTAAAACAATGTTAACAGTGTTATTTATACACACTGAATCCAATTGGGTTCGATTTAAATATCCAAATAGTTAAGAACCACAAACACATCTATCCACATTTTGCATACACATTATAAACAAACACATTTGTTTGCATTTGGCATCACATCTGCATAATTATCAGGAGACAATACAAGCGGACAATTTCTTAAACGGTATACAGGTAGTCCTAGACCTGTGATGGCGAACCTATGGTATGTGTGCCACAGGTGGCATACAGAGCCATATTGGTGGACACCAGAGCTCAGCTCTGGCATGCATGTGTGTGCTGGCCAGCTGATTTTCAGGCCTTCTGAGCCCATCAGAAGTCAGAAAACAGGCTGTTTCTGGCCTCCAGAGGGACCCCGGGGGGGTCATTTTCACCCTCCCCAGACTCCTATAAAAGCCCTGAAGCCTGGGGAGAGTGAAAAACTGGACTATCATACCATTGTGTCCCAAAAATGGGAGTGTGTGTGTGGACTTGTGCATGGGGGCAGGGCATGTAGAATTATGGGTGTGGGCACATGTACTTGCGACCTCCCCCCCATGCTCCCCACATTTGGCACACAATGGACAAAAGGTTAGCCATCACTGCCTTAAACTTACAACAATTCATTTAGTGACCATCACTGACATGAGTTTTTCACACTTATGACAATTGTAGCCTCCAAATGGTCACATGATCAAAATTCAGATGCTTTGGCAACTGACTTATATTGTGTTACTAATTTACTAACTTGCAGTGATTTCACTTAACTGGCAAGAAAGGTGTAAAATGGAATAGAACAAATATTTCACTTAGGAACAGAAATTTTGGACTCAATTGTAGTCATAGGTTGAGGACTACCTACATTTAAAAAACAGGTGGTAAATGATTCAATGCCTAGAAAGCTTTAATCATGAAGACATTACAACACTACTAGTAGTACTCTCTATAGGAGGTATCACAATTTATGAAATACATAACACGGCAAGCTTGCTCGAATACCAAACTTCAAAGTTAGACCAGTAACATAAACCAACAGTTCATTATATACATATTAAAAATATTAGGATAGTACACATTAACCTATTTTATACTCACAGCAAGCTGTGTGCTGAGATTGTCAGCTACTTTTTCCAAAAGACCAATAGTAGGTTTCTCTTTACATAACAGAACCAGCTCAAGATCCAAGTCTCCCTTCAGCAAGAGGCCTTTGGCTACAAGACCAACACGCATCACTCCACGAAGTGTTCTAGTCAAGTGCTCTGTAGTCTTCTGCTCACTACAAATATATATATATATATATATTTATATATGTGTGTTTGCCAAAATAAACCAATGCTTCCTTCATATATTATTGAGCCAAATTTTCAAAGAACAGGAAAGATACTAAGTTAAGTTGCAAGGCTGCAATGTTTTTTTCCCCAAAATATTTTTCCAACATAAGCAATTTCCAAACATAATACATCTTACACATCTTATCACCCCCT
>JANHFP010001357.1:50403-66034 GCA_032468135.1 Calamaria suluensis
ACATACATACATACATACATACATACAAACATACATACATACATACATACATACATACATACATACATACATACATACATACATGGAGAGAGAGAGGGAGGGAGATTAGGAACGTTTGATATATATTTTTGGAAGAATGATTTTGTAATTAATAATATGAAATCAAAAATGATATTTTTGGCAGGAAAAAGTAGTAGTATAAGGACTTTTAAATAGTGTAACAGTTTTAATTCTTTCATATCTTGGTATAGTTTTTACATCTGTGAATTATTGGATTCCTTGAACAAAGACAGACAAGGTTGCATATGTTCAAATTTTGAACAGATTGTTGAATCATAGATATCCAAACCCATTTCAACTGACCAATGACTTAATTACTGCAGCAATCTGGCTACAACTAAGAGGACTGTCCAGGATATTTTTTTACAATTGGTTTTAGGAATCTAAATAGTTTCTCTAGAATTTATTATCAGTGCTTAGCTTAGATTGCACACAGTTGTAGAATAACTATAATTAAATTGCAAATTAGTTACTGGGTCAAATTAACAAAAGAGAGTGATTATATATTTTCTAGGATAGTTAAAGTCTTTGACCTGAGGGTAAACATTTTCAAAACTCACACTGTAGTAAGCTTTAGTTTAGAGACATTAAAGGTAAAAGAAACACCATGAATGAAGGCAAATATACATGTCCCAGGATAATGTTGCAGGATCCAATCTGGTCCTGTATGTCCTAGGACAAGAAGTTTGGTCTTCTGAGCTTTTGAACTTATGCTGGAGCCCATTCTCAAAGAACTTCTCTCACACCAGAATGTCAGAGAGAAGTTCCCCGAGGATGGGCTCCAGCACAAGTCTGAAAGCTTGGAAGACTAAACCTCTGGTTCCAGTGACCGAACTAGATTGGATCCTGTAAAAAACACAATTTCCTGTAATCTGGTGTCTCACTAAAGCCTACTCTTTTGTGTATTTGGTAATAACTATTCTACCTGTTGTCCCAAAGGTACCTTTTAAAGAGGCAACTGGACTTTCTGTGTGTTTTTCCTTTGAAGATGTCTCACTTCTCATCCAAGAAGCTTCTTCGGAGAAGTGTCCCAGGATTCATGCATAATACTAAATCAGGATTTCTTTAAAAGTCATCCTTAGCTACTTAATTAATGCAATTAATTAATAGCATTAAGATTTTCTTACCAAATAGGAAACTGACATAGGGGGAAATAGTTGGGGCATATACAATGCATGTATTATAAAAACATGATCTACCTCTTTTTTATAAGATTTTAATGGGAAGATGTAATGTATTCTTTGTGAATTAGGAATTAGGAATAGTAGGGTTGGGAGCTTGAAGATCCATTCACCTGGCTGGATTGATGCCTAGTTTAATAACCAGAATACAAGGTATGTTTTGAGACTATAGATTAGTATTTTATATCTGAATGCAGGTCCCAGCATTGGAGGGAAAAGGGTTGAATTATGACAGCAAAATATTTAAGATATCTATGTTGAGAATATTTTTTGTTATTTTTATTTTCATAAAGGTAAACTAGTGCCCCTTTATCAACCTCTATCAATATAAAGGATGACTCTTGTTCAGTCAAGGCTAGTCTTGGAATAAATTAGCTGGAGGGAAATTTATTTTCAAGTAACTTTTAATCAGTGGATTAAGGGACCATATAAAGGCTTTAGAAAAATCAGGCACCTAGTTGGTCCCTGATGATTCATGAGAAAACGAAAGGCTTTAGCTCAAGGCTGGACATGAGCCACTTAAGAAAGATGTAGCCTTGTCCTGTTGCATGGCTAGCAAATGGGCCCAATGGGCCTATATGGGGAATTCACTTTCCTCTTACAGTCTCAATCCCAGGTTGTGTTGTCTCCACAAAGCAGGCTTTCCCTCCACAGCAATGAAATATCACTTCTCCATCAACCTCTCTTTACCCTTCCCATACAGAATTATGCCACTGACATTTTCAGTTGTGGATGGGGTTGTCCTGAACGTACTCTATTTCTAAGTGGGGTGGGGTTTTTTTTGGTGGTTTTTCTTTTGCCGATTCCTTCATCCAAATCAATTGTGAGACGGGGATAGTGATTTTCTCCACTCGGCGAAAGAAAAACTATTTATTTGTATAAAGGAATAAGCAGAAAAGCCACTTTTCCAGGAAAAAACTGCAAAAAGTAGTATTATTCTATATATGAATTTGGTGTAGAAGCTACTATAATAGAATCTATCAACAAACCAGGCATTTAGGTATATTGGAATATTTTCATTATCCGTCAAAACTTGGTCTATTATCTTAATTTTCATTAGGAAAAAAATACCTTGTTTTCAAATAAGTCAACATTTGGCTTCAGAGATTAAGCTGCATACTTATTTAATGATTATACTTTGCTACAATGTCAACATTTGAAGAGCATACGACTGCAACAGAAGTCTCTACCATCTGTGCTTCTCCAATTAGAAATGCAAATAAACAATAACATTAGTTACAATATTAGTTACATTAACTAAAGCATACATGATGTATGCTTTTCTCATCTGAGAAACCTGTTGTGGAGGATGAATGGGATGGATATAAAAGTCTATCTAGGACCTAAACAAATCTATTGCAAAAAATACAGGGAAGATCTTGGAGAAGATAATCAAGCAACAGATCTGTGAACACATAGAAACAAGCAAAGGTACTACCACAAGCCAGTATGGGTTTCTCAAAAGGAGATCATGACAGACAAGCCTTATTGCTTTCTTTAACTAAATTAGTGGGTCAGCGAAATACTGTGGACATAGTTTACTTAGAGACATTTGACAAAGTAAACAGATTTTTTTTTTGATAATGTGGTAAAATAGAAATATGTTGGATAGACACCACCACCACCAGATGGAATTGTAACTGGATGATCAATATGCAGCCCTCAATGGAATTACATCTACATAGAGGAAAGCATGTAGTGGAATACCTCAAGGTTCTGTCTTAAGCCTAGTACTCTTTAACAACTTCATAAATGATTTAGATGAGGAGCTAAAAGGAGAATTCATCAAATATGCAGACCACACCAAACTGACAGGAATAGTCAACACCTTAGAAGATTTAGAAGGATCTTGACAGTCTTGAACACTGGGCCCTATCTACAAAATGCAATTCAGTGGTGAGAAATGTAAGGTTTTACACTTAGGCAAGGAAAAGCAAATGCACAGGTATAGAATAGGCAGTACCTGGCTCAATAGTAGTAAGTGTGAGATGGATCTAGGTGTCCCAGTGGATAACTATTTAAGTATGAGCCAGCAGTGTCCTGCAGCTGCCAAAAAAAATCAGTGTAGTCCTAGGCTGCATCAATAGTGTCAATTATGTCTTTATATTGTTCTTTATATCATAGTCTTTTTTCTAATTTTTCTGTTTTCTTTTTTATGCTTTTTTATCTTTCTCTGTTCTTTATTTTTTCACTTTTCTTTTTTAATTTAATTTGCTGTAATTATTAGACTTAATAATATTTTTTATAATCCTTGGGGAACCAGGGGAAGAAAGTGCCTAGGAAACAATCAGACAAAAAAGACAGAAACCCCTCCCCCCAGTGGCTTAATAAACAGAAAAAGAAACTTAGGAAGTTCCCATCATAATGGATCAAGCAGTTAAAAGTGGTGGTAGTGGGAAGTTAGGGGAAGAATACTGTAAAATCTGCATTCCCTCCCCACTCCAGTGGAAGGTTACTGCAAATTCTCCATTTCCTCCACATCAACTGGGACTTTGGAGGTAGAGAATAGATGTGGGCATGGCCAGTCTGAAATGGCATTTACCAGTTCTCCGAACTACTCAAAATTTCCACTACCTGTTCTCCAGAGCTGGTCAAAATCTGCTGAATACCACCTCTGATCTGAATTAACGGTGCCATTTCTTCCCAAATTCAACTCATTTCTTCCTGGTGGAGCATCATGTTTAGTTTTATTTTGTCCCTCTTTTGTCCAATACTCCAAAAACTATATATTCAAACCTAGAGTCATTTCTCAAAAAGTTCAATATTCATAAACCTTTGTATTCCAAAACTGATCGGCCTGTTCCTTTGGATGGTCCCAATTTTTTTTCCAGAACCTTCATAAATCCCTATATGAATTCAGTCTTGTGTTGTAGCCTTCAGGGGTCACTTTAATAAATGTCTTTCTTATCTTCATGTTTAAATCTCCAATAGCCAAGTATATCCAGGTTTTTAGAAATGTGTTATGTCTTCCTTTTGTCAGCAGGTGGCACTCTTAAGTCAAATATTAACCAGTTTTATCCAATTTTTTTTTGTCAATTACATATTAGATAATATATAAAGGTATAAGCATGAATTGAATACAAATAAAAAGAACATTAGGACAGGGAGGGTAGGCATGCTGATGCTCTTATGCATACTCCTTACAGACATCTTCAGAATGGGTTGAGGTCAACAGTAGCCAGTCTTAGGTTAAAGTTTTGGGGTTTTTGGGATGAGACCACAGAGTCAGGTAGTGCATTCCAGGCATTGACCACTCTGTTGCTGAAGTCATATTTTCTGCAATCGAGTTTAAGTTTGTATCTATTGTGTGCTCTTGTATTGTTGGGGTTGAAGCTGAAGTAGTCCTTGACAGGTAGTACATTGTAGCAGATGATGTTATGAGCTATGCTTAGGTCATACCAAAGGTGGTGTAGTTCTAAATTTTCTAAGCCAAAAATTTCAAGTCTGGTGGCATAAGGTATTTTGTTGCCAGTAGAGGAGTGGAGGACTCTTCCTAACGCTTTTTACCCTATTCATAACAAGTATATAGTTCTACATCTCCCTCATTCTTTGGCATACTCTCCTTGAAAAACAGGGGAGGACCTAATTTTGCCAAGAGATTGAGATATTTTATTTTTCCATATTCAGATGGTGCGCTAATATATCTACTGCTAATGCAGTGTGGACGTATGTTTTCATATATGATAGTTGTAAGGTTGCCTTTACCAAGCGGCTACCATTTAAATGTGTTGAACTCTAGTTCTAAACATTTCCAGCTCAGCATACTTGGTGGTTAATGCTCCCTCTCCAACTTTACAGTCCTTGTGTACTCTTAGGATGCTGTGCATGGTCCAGATTGGATAGATTTATCAGGCACTTACTTCATCCTGAACAACAGGATAGTACCAGAATGGATAATAAATTGCAGGATAGTACCAACGTTATACACTATTCATAAATCTCATTCTGTGAGACAGAGGCAGCAGCAGTATATTCGTTCTGTTCACCTGCAGCACTAATCTAGGGCGTCAGCAAAGCCATCTGTTGCTCAGATGTTGTATTGAACAACTACTTGTTGCCTCGGACATTTATAATTAATTCCTTTTAAACAAGTGCTGGAGTTATGCAGTCGGTTGTATCATTTGTTTCCCTCACCCACACCGAAGCATATCAGTCCCCTATACTTCCTGTATAACTAATGGATCAAACAAGAGCTAGTCAATCTCATCTAGGATTTATGGGTGGAAAAAACCAAACAATTCTCAGTGCTGAGTTATAGTCTGTGCCAGAACCCAGGAGAGTTTCTGCACAGGTATGATTTGAGAACGTGAAGTAGTAGCTAAGAAATAAATTCAGACATTTTTTCCCCGTCTAGTCAATCTTCTCTATTAATATCATTCTTTGTTCTGCAATTTTTTCATATGGTGTCAAGTAATTTACCCCATTGGTTGGTTTATTCCTTACTTCATTGCATGCATGTCTAAAAGTTCAAGATGGTATAGAACAGCAGTTCCCAAACTTGGCAGCTTTAAGACTTGTGGACTTCAACTCCCAGAGCTGGCTGGAGAATTCTGAGAGTTGAAGTCCACAAGTCTTAAACTGCCAAGTTCTGGTATAGAAGTATTACCTATTCCAATCTTATTTTCACAACAACCCTGGAGAGAAAAAGAGAGAGGGGGGGGGGAGGGAGAGAGAGAGAGAGAGGTACTACTTGCATCTTATATGTATATTACACATCCATTCATGTCTGATATAATCAAGAAAATATTGTTACACATATTACAACTGTCTTTTAAAATATTGATATTTATCTTCTTTTAACCACAAATACTGCTTTTATTTCTTTTATTAGCTGGCTGAATTACATACTTTCCCACCAATCTACCTGAATATGAAACAGTTACGTAAATTGTAGAGTTATTTGAATTTCCACACATTTTAATGGAATAGTTAGGCCTTCTTGATGAGTACATGACGTCACTTATGGGTGTTCAAATCTTGCTGATTTTGTTTCAAATTATTCTTTTGTATTATCTCTAGGCTCTCATGATTCGTTTAGCTTCTATATTGATGAGGCCTCTCCAGTGGGACCTGAGCAGCCAGAAACTGTCCAGAATTTTGTCTCTGTGTTTGGAACGGTGGCTAAAAAGCTGATGAGGAAATGGCTTGCAACACAGACCATGAATTTCACAAGCCAACTTGGAGCAGGGATACGGTATTTCGACCTTCGGATCTCCACAAAGCCCAGAGACCCTGATAACGAACTCTACTTCGCTCATGGTTTATTCAGTGCCAAAGTCAATGAGGGCCTGGAGGAGATGAGTGCCTTTCTCGCTGACCACCATAAAGAAGTGGTCTTGTTGGACTTCAACCACTTCTATGGAATGCAGAAATGCCACCACGAAAAACTGGTTCAGATGCTCAAAGACACATTTGGGAGTAAAATGTGCCCAGCCATCTTTGCCCATGAAGTCTCTCTCCAATACCTGTGGGAGAAGGATTATCAAGTTTTGGTGTTTTATCACAGCCCAGTGGCTTTGGAGGTCCCATTTCTATGGCCAGGACAGATGATGCCAGCTCCATGGGCAAACACAACCGATCCAGAAAAATTGATCCAGTTTCTCCAGGCATCCGTCACTGATCGAAGGAAGAAGGGATCTTTCTTTATATCTCAGGTGGTCCTGACTCCAAAAGCTAGCACGGTGGTCAAGGGAGTCACCAGTGGTCTTAGAGAAACAATCACAGAAAGGTAAGTATACTAAGATAGTCTCAGATTGATGGTGATGTGTCTCTTTACTTCTGGAAGATTATATTAGTAAAGGCATAACAACTATTATTAATAATTGCAAAAATGTTAAAAATATTCACTCAGAAATCCTGCACTCATCTTAACAAAAGAACAATACTTAAGTGCCTTCCAACTCTGAATCCTTTAACAATGGGTAGAAGAAGGAGCACAGTGTCAGGTTCCTAAAATTTCCATGATATATCTCAAAGGAAGTATGACCACCCCCTATGCAAGATGCCACCAACTGAACATTGGCCTCACATGACATTATGTTACTGGGGGGGGGGGAGTTGAACCAGATAATTACTGGCTCAACTTAGGTTCTAAAAGAAACTTTGCAAAGAGATTTTGCACATTTCATCTGGAAATAAATGTATGTGGAATGTTGGTTCCCACTGGTGGGGATTCTTATCTTCTGTCCCTTAATTTTCTCATTCTTTCCTATCCTCTCAATTTGTTCTAAGGATGCCTTTAATGGTTCCACTAAATAGTTGGCTCTCCCTTCTTTTTACTTGCCAAAAAAAAAAAAATTGGAAAGGAAAGACGAGAGAAGGATGCTCTACCTTTAGCCAAGTTCCATAATCCTTTAGCGTAAACAAGAGAAAGGAAGAGATTGGACAGCCATTGTTTGAAATGATAAAGGGCAGTGATAGCTAACCTTTCTCCCATTGCATGCCAAAAGCGGGGGGAGCACAGGGGGTTGTATGTGTGTGTGTGTGTGTGTGTGTGTGTGTGCTCACACCCATAATTCTATGTGCCCCACCCCCATGCATGTGCATGTACCTCCACTGCTTCCCCCACTTTTGGCACGTGATAACATGGTGGATCCAGTAGGACCATTTTTTGCTCTCCCCAGGCTCCAGAGCTTTTCTAGGAGCCTGGGGAGGGTGAAAACGTCCTTCCCCATCCCCTGGAGGCCTTTTGTAGGCCCAAAACAGCCCATTTGCTGACTTCTAATCCTACCGGAAGTTGGCAAACGGGCCATTTCCAGCCTCTAGGGGTTTTGTGGGGAAGGTTATTTTCCCCCCCCCCCAGGCTCCTAGAGAGGCTCTGGTGCCTGGGAAGAGCAAAAAAGGGCCTTCCGGTCCCACTGGAACTTGGTAAATGGGTCATTTCAGGCCTCCAGAGGGCCTTCCCAGGCTCCTAGAAAGGCTCTGGAGCCTGAGGAGAGTGAAAAATGGGCCTTCCCTCCCAGGCCCTCTGGAGACAGGAAACAGCTTGTTTCCCTGCATCCGGTGGACACAGAAGGCCTGAAAGTCACCTGGATGGCGCATGCATGCACACTAGAGCTGAGCTTGTGTTCCCACTGATGTGGCTCCAAGAGCCACCTGTGGCATGTGTGCCATAGGTTTGCCATCACGGATATAGGGTTTCCTGCCTGAGCAGGGAGCTGGACTAGAAGACCTCCAAGATCCCCTTCCAACTCTGTTATTCCGTTCTGTTCTGAACTGGACATTGTATAACTAACAACATCCATGTTTGCGTATTCCCACACCACAATGAATGCATATGAATATTACGTATGTTTCTCATCGCAACCTGCCAGAATATTAAGTATGACCCTTTGAAATTTAAATTTTCTGTCATCTGTATAGTTGGACGATATTAAATTTTAGTAAACGGAGTAAAATGTAAACATGAAGAGGGCCCCCAAAGTTGCAATTAGTGTTGGATCAGAAGAAACTGGGTAGAAAATTTGTTTCTCAGACGCTTGAGAAGATTCCACTTTATGGAGGAGTATTAGGAGGACCAGTTGCAATAGGAACGGAGGTCATATTGTCTCAGCCATGAATTCTGTGTACACGAGCTAAAATTGAGCCTTGCAAACTTTAGAATAGTGAAGATACTAACATTTCTGTTAGTATGCTGGTCCACAAGAGAGAAATATGGCTTTTGAAATTCCGTGAGGAGAACAATGGTGCTTATAGTCATTTTAATATAGCTTGGTGGGCCGGTGGGAGGGGAGAGGGGAACCAGGCCGCCCACATGGCAGAGTGGTGGGCTGACACGCATGCACAGCTCAACTTGTACGAGTGTCAGGCCTCTGACAGCGTACGACTCGGAGGATGAGGAGGAACAGCTGTCAGAGAGCAGTGCGGGGGAGGCTGGAGCTGTGGATGAGGATGGGGAAGAGCAGGCCCAGGCTGGACCAAGTGGGCTAGGGGCAGAACAAGGGAGGAGGAATTCGGAGGATGAACGGGGATCAGCTCCCACACCTGATCTGAGGCAGAGGCACAGGGACAAGAGTGTGTTGGAAAAAGGTCTACTCAGGAGGAAGTGAGGAATGGGATGCAGCTGAGCTGAGGGCTTTAAATGTAGCCAGTTTTGAGATGATAATCGCCGGAGGCAAAGGCTGTTTTTTCGGTATAGCTTCTCTTCTTTGCCTTCATAAATCCTGAATTCATTTGCGAGATGTCTCAGCAAGGCTTGGACGGTGTTATCTCTTAGTAATTGTAAGTACCTTGAACTGCAGCCAGATTCTATTTCTGGGCGTATCTCTGCTTTTCCTCTGAAAAAAAACAAGCACTGCCAGAAAAGACTTTTTAAAAACATTTGGGTTTGCAATAAAGACTATTTTCATATAGTCTTGCATATGCATCAAGCTGGGTCATCACACTTGGACTGAATGACAAGGCTTTAAAGATGTGAGATGAAATATGGAAAGAAAACATTTGTTGTATTTTAAATGATGTTGATCAGCCATTAAAATTCTTTATATGGAGAAAGTCAACTTTTTAATATTTCTTTTCTTTACATTTTTTCTTTTCTTTTTAGACTCTTAATTTTATTAGTCTTTATTTTTTTAAATTTAATGTTCAATAAAATTTGAAAAAAATAATGTAAACCGCAAAAATTGGCAGCTAAAGCAGAAGAAACTTCTTTTCAGAAGTTGTGAACCTAAGAGCAAGTTATGAATAGTTACATACCTTCCTTCTTTGTTCTCTTCTTCAGCTACAGTCTCCATGGTGTCAGATTCTGGCTGCTCATTATTACCTTTCTCCTGCTCATTAATCCAGTCAGAAACAGCTTTGAGAGCACGTTCCGTGTGAGAGACCATGTTTTGAACTGCTGTCAGTTCTTCTTGAGTTGGATAAACTGCAGAATGCTTTGCCATGACATGGCGGTCATCATTTACAAAAATGCGCATTGGCCGCTGAAATTTAAAACATAAAATAAGTAAAACAAGAACACATGGCATTTCATTTCATTTATGAATGGCAAATTCTTACCATTTTGCTTCAGATCTTTGATGATTTTTCTCCAAAAATAATGTTTCTTCTAAGCTGTACCAGGACTGTGTTCAGGTACTCTGAAATAATTTTTTTTAAAAAAAAACACCAACTTTATTGAACAAGAAGGTTTCGTAGGGAATCAAATATTTATATTCCATAAAGCTATGACTGCACATCAACCTAAGAATAGAGTGGTTTCTAATAGAACTCTTGACCAGTAGCACATTAGAACCATTTAAAATATGAAGTTTACTAATAAGGATTGCACCCCTAAACAATAGTTGAATTTCTACCACACAATTCAATATATACTTACTTCAAAACACACTGAATTTATGAAGATGAAACATAACCACTCAACATTAAGCCTCAATATTTGATACCCTGGAGTACTGTTTGTAAACTGAGGAATCTGGTTTAAGGTTAAAACAAAAGGGAAACACAGAGAAAATACTCACACTATATTAATCTCACGCTATATATATTAATAAACCCGAAACAATCTGCCTAATCATTCGATTGATAACTATTAGCATAGCAAACATTATGCAAGAGGAAATTCCAGCCCTGTCGTTGCCCCACGAGGGAGCTGGGGTTACTGGCAAAATCTTCCGATCTGAAAAGATTATTCCTGCCAGCCCTTATACATCGGTCAGGGCCTAGATGATGTGCCCTCAAGAGAAGAGGGTAACAAATTCATGCCCAATTTTTCACCACGCGTTTGGAGCCTTTAAAGTCTTTAAAGGTGGCCTCCCACAAGGAGGGTGGCAAAGGACACACGTGGGAACTTTACGGGATACGGAGCCGAGAAAATACTCTCCACAGAAAGGCAAAGGCTTCTGGGGAAGGAGAGAAGCAACAAACCCCAGAAGAGCAAACATACGAAACTGGAGGGTCGATTAAGTCATCAGGTATCTGGAAAGCGTCTCACTCGTTCCAGATACCTAAACCAACTCTAAACCATAAATCACTCTTTTCCTTTCAAGGGAAACTTGCGGGCAAAAGCAGCAGCCCGGAGAAATATGTCCCGGGAGGGGGAAGGCTGCGGTAATCAGGAGGAGCAAAGGCATCATTGTAAGATGCCACTCCAACACCGATTCAAGTTTTGGAAAAGCAAATAAGCGCGGCCAGTTCCAAATATTGACCACTTCCCGTTACTCACGCGCCATTACTATCCTCCCCGCTCTCTCACCACCCCTTGCCTCCTGGCCCATCCGCCGCCATTTTGTTTCCTCCACACAATGGAGCGCGCGCGCGAGTGCCGAGCCAGAGGAGGAGGCGGTTCTCCGCGACCCGTACACCCATCCATCCATCCGCTACGCCACCCGGTTGACACGCGTGTTTCACGCCCGGTCCGACCAACCTTTTTCCCTGAGGAAATCCTCGGATTTAGCGCTTCCTCGCTACACGGTCATCTACTTACCGACCGGGCAGGGCCCGTCGAGGGTGACCGGTAGTATCTCCACGCGAAGCGTTTCGTCGATCAGCCGTTCGGCGACAGCAGAAGCAGCGATACCGTCAACTTCGTTCGACTCTAACTGCAGCGTGGGGGGAGGGGTGGCACGAAGGAGAAAGTGAGATCGCTCGCCCACGTGATCCGGAGACAATCTTCTCTTCCAATCAGAGCGGAGACAGTAGGAGTGAACTAAACCTCGCACGCTGGAGGGTTAAGAGAGCGCGTCTCCTTTTTTTTCTCCGCCCTCTTTTCTGCCTCCATTTTATTTCCCGTTTCGAAGCGTGGTTGTACTGCTGTGGGACTACGCTGCTTTCGAGCGTTCCGTGCTGAATGCTGGGCGGCCTTCTTCCGGAGTTGCTTTGATGCAAAGGGAAACGGTCACAAAGAGAGTAACAAGATCAGATGTGACGCGTTCCTTGCGAGCTTGTGCACGGTAACTGGGAAATAAGTTACACTAATTGGAGGGAATACTATTCTGTTTTCAAAGAGCCTTCAAAGTTAAAAGCGTGTAGGAAATAAAATATTTTAGGAAATATTGCAAAGGCAGAATATTATGTTTCCCTGGATGAGAAATGGATAAACATGTTTTAAAGCATCTTCCTGCCTTCCCTGTCTTTTGTCAAAGCACTCAGGCAAGCTCCTTCCCCCCTCCCCACCCTTGGCAATGGCTATCATCTGCAATAAAATCCATATAGCAACAGAAACTCATGGCAATACTCAAGCTTGGGAGACAGAGTTAGCCAAGACCCCGCCTGGGAGTCTCACAACCAATGAGGATACAATTCTTGTACAGGAACAGGAAACACTAAGGTTGGGCCAAACGGTATAAATTTAGGAACTCGGCATCTTTTAGCCCTTGGCCTTTTTGGTTCTTCTCCCAACACCTTTTCTACTCAGAAACTGAGTCCATGTGCTCCTGTCCACCATCAAACCATCTTTCCAAGCAGTCTCCATGTCTTCCCCCACTTGGAACTGAACCCAGTAGGATGTTTCTTCCAATAATTTGGTACCCCAGAGATGGGACTCCAAGGTAACCTAAACAATGGACCTTGCCCAAGTAAGTTTCCCTTGCTAGCAGCATACCCATTGAGTCTGTGGGTAAGTTCTCTTGGGCCTTGGCCATTTCAAACTTGTTTTTTTTTAAAAAAAATATTTATTAGTTTTTTACAAATTAAAATACCCATGCTTACACATTCATTTCCTTATATTATCAATATTTTTTCTATAACTTGTATTAACATGGAAAAATAAACAATCAAAGCACAAATAAAAGAAAAACAAAAAAACTAATGAAACTAAATTATAGAATACAATACATAAAACAATACCTTATACCTAAAATGGTTTCTTAATACATTTTGTTATTTACAACTGAAATACCTGTTCATATATATATTTGCACTTTATACCAAATTATTTAACAAATTTCACCTTTAACTACCTATTTTTAGATTTACCCAATTATACCATTTCTCCCAAACAATAAAATACTTCGAATCTTGCTTATCTTTTAGTTTCATGGTTAATCTGTCGGCCTCTGCTACTTGACAAATTTTATTTATAATCTGTGTATTGGATGGTAAGATCGGAACTTTCCAGTTCTGTGCCAGCAGTAGTCTTGATGATGTAAGTATATGTATAATTAGGTAAAATAAATGTTTCTCTATTCTGCCTTCAGGAATTCCCAAAAGGAACATTTCTGGTGTCATTTGGAGATTGTAACCCGAAATTTCAATTATCCAGTTTTTTATCTTGTCCCATAACTTTTTGACTTGTGGGCAAGTCCACCACATATGGAAGAAGGTGCCCTGATTTGAGCCACATCTCCAACAGTTGGGTTTCATTTTTTTGTACATCTTGGCCAATCTCGCTGGTGGCAGATGCCACCTGTGAAACATTTTTAGGAGGTTCTCCTTGTGGGCAGCTGTCAATGTCATTTTATAGTTCTTTGTCCATAGCCTATCCCATTGATCCAACGTTATCGGTTTTCCACAGTTCTTAGACCAGCTTATCATTACCTCCTTCACTACCTCATGTTCTGTTAAAATAGTAAAAAGTTATATAATTTGGAAAGGAGTTTTGTATCTTCTTCAATTATTAATTTATCAAATTGCCTTAATTTGTTCTCTATATCATATTTTACTTCGTCTTCTTTTGCTTTTGTTGCAATTTGAAAGTAAACCCAGCAATCCATTGTCTTCCCTTGTATTTCTAATTCATTCTTTGTGGGAATATTCCCATCTCTATCCAGTAATTCTTGATAAGTCCATATTGTTCCGGGATTCAATAGATTGGGATAGGCTATGGCTTCCAATGGAGATAACCAAACTGGAGCTTTAGTATAGTATTTATGACTAAATTTTCTCCATACACCGATTAAGGCATTTCTGATCTGGTGTCTTTTAAAATAGCTATGCGTACTTAATTTATTTTCCCATAAAAATGAATGCCACCCTATTTGCAAATCGTGTCCCTCAAGGGTCAATATTCTTTTATTTTTTAATAATATATTTGGATCTTTAATCCAAATCAAAGCTGCCGAATGGTAGTATGCTTCCCAATTCGGCAGACCGAAGCCCCCTCTGAACCTGGAGTCTTGCATGATTATTTTTTTAATTCTAGATTTTTTCCCCTCCCAAACAAATTTCCCTACTATTCTATCTAAATTTTAAAAGAACACCCTCCCCAATTTAATTGGAATCACCTGAAATTTTTGGGAGGGTGTTCATCTTAACAGCTGCGATTCTGCCCATCAATGATAGTTTAAGTTTGGCCCATCTTTCTAACGCCTCTTTTATTTGCTTTAGCAAAACTTCATAATTATCTTGTTTGATAGATCTACGTCTATTTGTGAGCCATATACCCAAATATTTTATCTTAGGTGAAATCTTTAATCCTAATTTATTTTCTGTTTCCTCTCTTTGGATCTTTGTCTGATTCTTGGAAATCATCTTAGTCTTCTGTCTGTTTAATTTAAACCCGGCTACCCTCCCAAATTTCTCTATCTCCTTCAACCAACTGACTCCAGTCTCCAGTGGGTTTTCGATTATTAATACCAGATCATCCACAAATGCCTGCACCTTGTATTTCTGTTTCTGAATTGATAACCCTTTTAAATTTACGTTCCCCCTTATTTCTTGAAGTAAAACTTCCAAACATAATATAAATAATAGGGGTGACAACGGGCACCCCGTCTACACTCCTTTACAAATCCTAATTTCTTCCGAAAGTTCCTTATTAATTATAATTCTACCTGTTTGGTCATTATATATTGCTTTAATTAGTGTGTTAAATTTACCCCCAAATTTCATTTTGCTAAGTAATTGAAACATAAAGCTCCAGTTTAGGTTATCAAATGCCTTTTTGGCATCCACAAATATCATTGCCATGTGCCTCTCTGGATGAACCTCATAGTACTCTAATACAACGATAATTGTTCTTAAATTATTTCTTATATTCCTACCCGGGAGAAATCCATTTTGGTCTTTGCCAATTATATTGTTCAAAGTGCTTTTTAATCGTTCTGCCAAAATGTTCATTAGTATTTTGTAATCCGAATTTTGGAGCGAGATTGGCCTGTACTTTTGAATTTGATCCCTGTTGGAGGGGATCATGAGGGCAGAAGCTGGGACAAGTAACAGCAGCTCACCCCATTACACGGCACTAGGGATTGAACTGCTGAACTGCCGACTTTCCGATCGACAAACTCAGCTGCCTTACCCACTGAGCCACCGTGTCCCTTATCTAAAGATTATTCCCTTGGTAAACAATTTCTTTGTAAGAAATTGATAGTTTTGTCTAGCGTCCCTTATTTTTTTTAGAAATGTGCTTAAATCTGCAACTTCTTTTTCCCTGTATTTCAAGGTTCGACCTCTCAGCACTCTTAGTATTTCATCTTTCATAGTTCTTTTAAGAAATTTTATGTGGATTTCTC
>JANHFP010001359.1:0-10440 GCA_032468135.1 Calamaria suluensis
AGAAGAGCCAGCGCTGTCCGAAGACGTCTCCGTGGTCACGTGGCCGGCATGACTCAACGCCAAAGGACGCACGGAAATGCTCTTCCCTTCCCACCAAAGGGGGTCCCTGTTTTTCCTACTTGCATTTTTAACCTGCTTTCGAAACTGCTATGTCGGCAGAAGCTGGGACAAGTCACCAGAGCTCACCCCATTACGTGACACTAGGTATTCGAACCACCGAACTGCCGACTTTCCAATTGACAAGCCCAGCGGTCTTACCCGCTGAGCCACTGTGTCCCTCTGACCTTCCTAGGTGTTGATTATTATTTCAATCCACAACCACCCCCAAAAAAAAGACATTTGCAAAGAAAATCAGACCATCTTATCCCACAATGGCCTGGGGGCTTTGTGTGTCCCCCTCCCCATTCTTTCCCCCTGGTTGCATATCATGCAGAGGCAGTGCGGCGTAATTGCTTCCCAAACACGACACCCTATCATCAGGGAGAAAGAAAAAAAAAAACACAAAACATTTGACGGGTTAAAATCTTAGCCTTACGTTATTTTTCTATCTTTTAAAAAAAAAAAAAAAAAAAATCCCCCTCCCCTCTTTTCCCCCAGGAAAGTGCCAAAATCTTTGTTTTTTTAAAAAAAAGAAAAAGAAAGAAAGAAAGAAGGGAAATGCTAAAAGGGACCCTACAAAGATAATTATCTTTTCTTTTTCTTTTGCTCCCATTTGTTTCCTCCCTCCCCCCCCCCTAAACGGCAGCCAAATACGACAAGAACCCCCCTTTTCACCTCCCTTATCTCTGCAGGAAATTCGAGCAGGCCACTTCAGTGCCTTTCAAGGCTGGAGTTTTGCTGGCCAGTGGGGTTTTAATTGCCTTCCCCTCTGATCCCAAGGAGGAAATCTGTTTTGACCTTGTCCAGGTTTTCTTAGAACAGGCAGTCCTTGACTTACGACCAAAATGGAGCCAATTCCCAGGATTCCCCGGGCAGCTTTGAGATCTGGGGACTCCGATTCCCAGAATTCCCTGGACAGCCTTAAGATCTGGGGACTCCGATTCCCAGAATTCCCTGGACAGCTTTAAGATCTGGGGACTCCGATTCCCAGAATTCCTTGGACAGCTTTAAGATCTGGGGGCTCCAATTCCCAGAATTCCCTGGACAGCCTTAAGATCTGGGGACTCCAATTCCCAGAATTCCCTGGACAGTTTTAAGATCTGGGGACTCCAATTCCCAGAATTCCCCGGACAGCTTTAAGATCTGTGGCTAAGCGAGACCTTCGTTGAGTTAGTTTTCCCTTCCTCGCATCAGCCACTAAGTGAATCACTACAGTCATTAAACTAGTCCCACGGTTGCTAAGTGGATCTTTGCCGCGAAAGGGGAACCACGCGCCACCGTCGTAAATACAAGTCTTCTGAACTTTGATCGCATTCGTGGCCCCGTTAAGAAAATCTCGACAGCTGTCGCATGGTTGTTAAGTGAATTGAGCTTCCCCATCGGCTCGGCCCGTCACAAAAGGGGATCGCGTGACCCCAGGACACTGCAGCCATCATAAGTCTGAATAAAATTGTCCAGGCCTCCGAATTTTGATCGGGGACACTACAACGTTCGTCAGTCTGAAAAACGGCCCTACGTCATTTCTTTCCCCAGCGCCGTCGTAACTTTGAACGGTCACTAAACAAGCTGTAAATCGAGAGCTACATATGTAGGGAACCCCCCCTGTCCCCAAGTATTAAGTATTGTTTGAAGCTTTTAAGCTTGTTTTTGAATCGAACGCTTCTCGCTTTCAAACTTTCAAAAAAGTTTGAAAAACTTTTGCAAATTTCGGAAAGTCAGAAATAATAATAATAATAATAATAATAATAATAATAATAATAATAATAATAATAATAATAATAATAATAATAATAATAAGAATAAGAATAAGAATAAGAATAAGAATAAGAATAAGAATAAGAATAAGAAGAATAAGAATAAGAATAAGAATAAGAATAAGAATAAGAATAATAAGAATAATAAGAATAATAAGAATAATAAGAATAATAACGGAGGGTTTAAGGGTTTTAAGTCAAGCCTGGTGCTCACCCCATTCCAGAAAGCGTGAAATTTTCATTGCCAAACAAACTGGAGAAAGGGAGGGGGGAAAAAAGACCCTACACAATGAACTGAATGGCAAACAGAAGGAAAAACAAAAAAAAGAAGAAAAGAATTTAAAACTAACTTTGTTCTCCCGGAAAATTTACAGCGGGGGGAAATTAATTGTTTGGCTTGGCCCTGGTGTCAGGATACTGCCTTGCGAACTTCATAATGGCTGCCCTTCTTTTTAATTCGTTTGACCTTGACTGGGATAATTTATTGTGCGAGTTAGAGGAAACAGACACACACACACACACACACAGAGTTCCTTCGGCACAACACTTTCCTTTAAAGCAAAGGATTAAGCTTGAAGGATTTTGGTTCACCATGCCAGCTCTCGGAATCGGAATCTGAAGAAGGGCGAATTATTTTGAACCTTAAATAGGACTCGAGAGAAAACTCAACGTAGTTTTTCTTCCTTAAATAGAAAGAAGGGGGGGGGGAATAATCATGATTTTAACATCCTGGTCAGGTTTCAAAGAAACTTGTTCTGGGTGAGAGATTGTTACATCCATTTAAAAAAAGGTAAAGGTTTCCCTCGCACATCTGTGCTAGTCGTTTCCGGCTCTAGGGGGCGGTGCTCATCTCTGTTTCAAAGCCGAAGAAGAGCCAGCGCTGCCTGAAGACGTCTCCGTGGTCATGTGGCCGGCATGACTCAACGCCAAAGGCACACGGAACGCTGTTACCTTCCACCAAAGGGGGTCCTTGCTTTTTCTATTTTTGCATTTTTTTACCTGCTTTCAAAACTGCTAGGTTGGCAGAAGCTGGGACAACTCACGGGAGCTCACCCCATTACACAGCACTAGGGATTCGAACTGCTGAACTGCCGACCTTCCGATCGATAACCTCAGCTGTCTTACCCGCTAAGCCACTGCGTTCCTTTGTTACATACATTACAGCATTGGAAATGTGCACACATGCAAAAACACAGCGATATAGGACAGGATTGTATCCAGGCGGGTCGCTACTATTGGTTCACCTGAACCGATACGAACCGGCTGACTCCCACCACTGGTCTGGGGTGATCGTCTAAACTCCGTTTATGAAACCCTTCCCCGTCAAAAAAGTATGTCATTAAGTGAGACAGTTGTAAAGGGTCCCCGTTCTACAACCTTCCTCCCCAGCGGGGTTAAGTGAACCAGTGCAGTTGTCAAGGTCGCGAAGCAAATCCGGATTCCCCCCCTTGACGGTGGCAAAGGGGATCACATAACTCTGGGACCATCATAAATACGAGTTGGTAGCATCCGAATTATGATCCCAGGACCATGAGGATACTGCAATGGTCGTAAACGTGAAAGATGGCCCTGAGTCATTTTTATTCCCCAGTGCCATTGTAACTTCAGACAGTCACTAAATGAATTGGCAGCCTGTATAGCTTTAAGCTGGGTGGACTATAACTCCCAGAATTCCCAGTCACCGTGGGGGGGTGTCTCTGCTTTGTCCGCAGACGTTCACACATTCCGTTGCGAGGACTGCGATGAGCTCTTCCAGTCCAAGATGGAGATGAGGCGGCATAAGAAGTACTCCTGTCACACCGTCGGCTCCCTGTACGAGTCCCTGACCGAGGAGATCAAGCAGGAAGGCCTGGAGGACGACCAGGGCCACGAATGCAAAGACTGTGAAAGGATGTTTCCGAACAAGTACAGGTAACGGGAGTGGCCCCAAAGATCGGCGTTTCAGAGAAGGTGGACCCCCAACTCCCAGAATTTCCCAGCCAGCCTTAACATCTGGGGACTCCAACTCCCAGAATTCCCCAGCTGGTAGGGTTGAAAAATACTGCCCTAAAATCTTTCGTTCAGGGGATGGTGAGGACTTTTGGAAGGGTGGAAAATCCGAAATGGTCTAGGGCAGCGATCACTAACCATTGTTTCCTTAGCTGGGCCATAAGTTCGCCATCACAAGTCTAGGGATTCCCTTGCTTGAGCGAGGGGGTTGGACTAGAAGACCTCCGAGGCCCCTTCCAAACTCTTGTTATTCTCCGTCCCCCTTCTCCCGCAGCTTGGAACAGCACATGATCGTCCACACGGAAGAAAGGGAGTACAAGTGCGACCAGTGTCCCAAGGCCTTCAACTGGAAATCCAACTTGATCCGTCACCAGATGTCGCACGACAGTGGCAAGAGATTCGAGTGCGAAAACTGCGTGAAGGTATGGCTTTGGGAGTGGGTGGGCCCTGGTGAAGACTGCTGGTAGGTTGGCCCTAAGGCCAATAGTCAAATGGCTGCCTCTCTCCTTTTCCCTTTATCCATCTCTCTCTCCCTCTTCCTGTCAACTCTTCAAGGTAGACCAGACAGGAAACCATGAATATCAACACAACCTTTATTGTGAGGTTACAGTAAAACAGAACCTGAAAGTGCCCCTCCCCTCCTTTACATCCCACACAGCTTGGGAAGGTCTCTTCTGAGATATTTCTCATGCCCCTTTCCCTCCTGCGGGTTGCGATACTTTTTGCAGGACTAGCCGTTCGAAAGCATGCAAATGCGAGTAGATCAATAGGTACCACTTTGGTTTTGAAAGTACAGCCAAGCCGGTCACATAGCCATGAAGGGATCCTTCAGAAAACTCTGGCGCAGAGAAGAATAGTATGTCCTAGAATTCAAGTCACCTGGTTTAGGGCTTGACTTTTTTGCAGGCTGTCCTAGCGGAAAAACTGACTCTTTAGGGCAGGCAAGAGAGCGAACCCCAGACCCATAAAGAAGAAGGGGTAAAGACGGGTTTAGGGTCACACACTGCTATATATTAAAGTTCGAAAGCATGCAAGTGCGAGTAGATCAATAGGTATCACGTCCCACCAAATTAAGGAGAAACTTCCTAACAGTTGAGGACAATTGACCAGTGGAACAGCTTGCCCCCAGAAGTTGTGGGTGCTCCCGTCAGTGGAGGTTCTGAAGAAGAGATGGCCGAATTGGTACTGGGTCTCCTGCTTGAGTGGGCAGTTGGACTAGAAGACTTCCAGGGCCCATTCCACCTCTATTCTGATTGATTGATTTCCCTGCCCTTCGGCATATAGCCATCCCGTCGGCGCATCTTTGGACAACGACGGCTGCCTCGTCTAAGAAACAGCAGCCCCGATAGTCCACAACGACCGAACTCTACAGTGCAGGGGTCCCCTCCCGTCCCCCAAGGTAGCGCTGTCAGATCGAATCAACACAAACAACACACCGAATTCCCTACGAGAAAAACTACCGCTTCGCTTTAACTCTGAAAGCTCAGGAAGTGTTTGTTTGCCGCCTCACTCAGGTTTTCACGGACCCCAGCAACCTCCAAAGGCATATCCGCTCCCAGCACGTCGGCGCCCGGGCGCACGCTTGTCCGGACTGCGGGAAGACCTTTGCCACGTCCTCCGGCCTCAAACAGCACAAGCACATCCACAGCACTGTGAAGCCTTTCATATGTAAGTTGCCTCAGCCACTGCCTTGCGCTGGTCCCCCTCCCCCCCCCAAAAAAATCCCCTTTTGATGTTGCTCGTTTTGTTTGCTCGTTCGTCAATCGAATTGATCGGCTGTCCACCTTGACCACGGGGTAACAATTGAAGGGAAGGCAGGCCGCAGATCTGTACACAGGAAGTCCGCAACTTACAGAAGTTCATTTAGTGACTTGTTCAAATTTACAACACCATTGGGGGGAAGGGAATGTGATGTGTAAACGTTTTTCACAGTTACAACCTTTCCCGCCTCCCTGCGGATACATGACTAAAGTTCAAACACTTGGCAACTGCATGTACTTGGGGCCGTATCAGGGTTCCAGATAACGTATCAGTAGCGAAAACTCTGAGGCAGGTAAATTCCTCAAAATAATAAATTTATTGGTTATGTCTTATTGGCACAGGCTGGTGAAAACCAACTGTGATTATTCCCACGGTTTTCACTTAATTAAAAGTAAACTTTTTTTTTTCACTTTCTCAAAACAGTCCCGTGGTCCAATCAGGATACTGTCCAGTTGCTAGGCGACTTCAGTCCCCTCCTTCCAAGGAGGAACGTCCTTGGTTCCCAAGATAAATTATTTTGTTTTGACTACAACACCCCAACTCTCTCTATTCCTTCCCTCCCTATACGCCCCTTTTGCAACCTTCTGACAAGCCAAGTCGATTGGGAAACCACTTAAGGACCATATTCCTCAATAACTGCTGAGTTTCACTTAACAACCATAACAGGAAAGGTTGTAATGTGCAGCAAAACTCACTGAAGAAACATCTCAGCTTAGCAAGACAAAATTTGGGGGCTCAGTTGTGGTCATAAGTCGAGGATTTCCTGCACGCCTTTCAAATAAATCCCATGTACTTTTGTATAGTGTTGTCCCGTTGTCCATGTCTCCGGACCCAGCTTCATCTGAGGCAACGATTTGGTTCCCATCGGTTTAAAAACAAGTCCCCCACTTCCTCTCTTCTTTTTTCCCCCACGCACTTCCGCCCCCCATTAAAATACCAAGAACACCCACTTTCTCTCGCACCCAACCCGTTCTTTCATATTAATTTCATACTGGGTTTTGGTCTTTTGGTTTCTGTTGATGCTTTAGGCGAGGTCTGCCACAAATCCTACACGCAGTTCTCCAACCTCTGCAGACACAAGCGCATGCACGCCGACTGCCGGACTCAGATCAAGTGCAAGGACTGCGGCCAGATGTTCAGCACCACCTCCTCGCTCAACAAACACAGGAGGTTCTGTGAAGGCAAGAACCACTACAACCCCGGAGGCCTTTTCGCACCAGGTCTGCCTCTGACACCCAGTTCCTTGATGGACAAGTCTAAGACATCGCCCAGCCTCAATCATACCGGACTCGGCTTTGGCGAATACTTCCCCTCCCGGCCACACCCGGGAGCAATTCCATTCTCGCCCACTCCCCCTGCATTCCCAGCTCTCGCCCCCGGGTTCCCAGGGATCTTCCCTCCCTCACTGTACCCCAGGCCTCCTCTCTTGCCCCCCACGTCCCTGCTCAAGAGCCCCATCAACCACACCCATGAGACCAAGCTCCCTAGCCCTCTGGGCCATTCTCCGCTCCCGCTGATGTCCGCCGTCGGCAACAGCAGCCACCCGCTACACATGGAGGAGAGGTTCAACAGCACCCCTTTGGGGAACTCCTACTTGGAGAAGCTTAAAGCCAGGACTAGTGACCTGTCGGATGCCAGTGACTTCGAGGACATCAACACCACGACAGGCACCGACCTGGAGACCACCACGGGCACCGGGTCGGACTTAGAGAGCGATGTAGAGAGCGAGCGAGAGAAGACGAAGGAGAAAAGTAAACCCGGGGAGAGCAAGCCGGATTTCGGCAGCAGTTCGGTCCCCACTGGTTCCGCCAACAGCACAAGTGACCTCCCCATCTTCTACTCCCAGCACACTTTCTTCCCTCCCCCTGAGGATCAGCTGCTGCCAATGATGGGGGCCACCAACGATTCCATTAAGGCCATTGCTTCCATTGCCGAAAAGTACTTTGGGCCCGGGTTTATGGGTATGCAAGAGAAAAAAATGGGGGCCCTTCCCTATCATTCCATGTTCCCATTCCAGTTCCTCCCCAACTTCTCCCACTCGGTTTACCCATTCACGGAGCGGACCCTCAATCACAGTTTGCTGGTCAAAGCCGAACCAAAGTCACCCCGGGACCTGCACAAAATCGCCGGGCCCTGCTCGGAGTCGCCCTTCGACCTCACCACCAAGCCGAAAGAGAGCAAAGGGGCCCAAGTGCTTCCCGCTCGTCATGTCGGTGAGGAACAGCCTCTGGATCTCACCATCAGCAGCCGCATCCGGGCCAGTCATCATGGGAGTCGGGATCCCCGGAAGAACCACGTCTACGGCGAGAGGAAACTGGTGGCTGGCGACGGAATCCCCAAGATGAATCAAGCTCAGATGCTCCCTCAACCTTCCCTGCATTATGCTAAGCCCTCTCCCTTCTTCATGGACCCCATCTACAGGTATTAACATTCTCAGCCTTGATGGTGTTGTTGTTGTTGTTGTCGTGAGGGTGTGTGGGAAAGACCTTGAGGGATGAAGAGAAGAGATGCTGGCTAGCAATGGCCAGACAAAACCGGGCCTGACCCACAGATGCATAACGGGTATCAGGTTGCAAAAGTGGGGTGGAGGGGCGCATCGCAATTCAGAGGTAGTATTCAGATGGTTCTGACCGGTTCTACCGAACCGGTAGCAGAAACTTTGAGTAGTTCAGAGAACTGGGAAATACCACCTCTGGCCCCTCCCCCTTCCCATATATTTGCTGCCTCCTGAGTCCCAGCTGATTGGCTGTGTCTTCTTTTGCGGCCCTGCACAGCAGAACGGAGCTAGAAAGCAGGTTAGTGGGGAGGGAATGGGGATTTTTGTGGTATCCTTCCTCTGCCATGCCCACCATGCCATGCCCACCAATCCACACCCACAGAAAAGGTAGTAAAAAAAAATTAATCCCACCACTGGTGTAATTTTATGTGTGAATGTGAGGTGGAGAGAGGAGATGCTAACTAGGGACAGATAAGAGCTTTCTGAGCCTTCAGCTGTATGATGGATGGATAAAGAGGGGAGAACGCAATGAATTTGAGACCCTGATCCTGGGGATTTGCGGTTAAACCAAGGCCACCTTTACACACAAACGCACACACACACACACATACAGCTTGTGTTTCCTCAGGGGAAATATAATCATTAGGCTACATTCTCGCCCATTTTTGAAGACCATACAAAAGAGAGGTCCTGAATTTGCTTCCGTGAGGTACGTAACCCTCTGTCTTCTTGATCAGCAGGGTGGAGAAGCGGAAGGTGGCTGACTCAGTCGGAGCACTTAAGGAGAAATACCTGAGGCCTTCCCCACTCCTTTTCCATCCCCAGGTAAGACCCAGAAACTTCGGGTGGCCACTTGTTCCCTTCGTTGTGTAGAAACGAGCTCCCAAACTAGCCGGTGTTCTGAACCCCAAAAACGGATACAAAATGCCCGCAGATCCACCCAAGACTTTAATCCTCTTCCTCACCAAACTCAACCAGCTGCACGAAGGCGGCCACCAAAGTGTGATCCAAAGTGGTTGTGTATCAGCAGAAGCTCCCTCTCCTAATGTAAAGGCCCTTGGGAGAAGGGTGAGGGGAGAGATGCCGCCTAGGGAACAATCAGAAAAGGGAACAGGGAGACAACCACAGCATAGCAGACCGAGAAAGAGAAAGGATCCTCCATAATGCATCAAGTCGTAAAAAGAAACCCGTGTAAGGGAGTGGGGAGACGACCACTGCATAGTGGACCGAGAAAGAGAAAGGATCCTCCGTAATGCATCAAGTTGTAAAAAGAGACCTGTGTAATGGAGCAGGGAGACGACCACTGCATAGCGGACCGAGAAAGAGAAAGGATCCTCCGTAATGCATCAAGTCGTAAAAAGAGACCCGTGTAAGGGAGCGGGGAGATGACCACTGCATAGTGGACCAAGAAAGAGAAAGGATCCTCCGTAATGCATCAAGTCGTAAAAAGAGACCCGTGTTCGGTCTGACAAGGTTTTAGTAACGTGGCTCACAATAAAGTAGAATCGGCGCGCTTCTTGTTCGGACTCCCTGAGAAGGTTGTCATCTGCTCAAGAGCTCAAGTAGAGTCATCCCAGCAACCAGGTTGCCTTCCCGGAAGAAACCGGTTTTCAGCACCACGAAGAGCTCCTCCTGCAAACACGTTGCTCCCCAAAGCTGCAGAGACTTGGATCTACTGTGAAACATTCTCCACCACCACTGAGGAAGGACATGTTTTGGCCTTCTTCCATCTCGGTCTTTGGCCAACCGAGCTCCGACACAAGGCGTTGTGGCGTTGTTAACCACGTCGCAGCCCACCTGCCACCTGCCACCGTTGAGTTCACGCAAGTCTCAAGGACCCCTTCCTCTGTCCAGTTTCTCCTCCCTAGCTCTGATCAGGAGATTGGAGTGGTTTGATGACCAGGAGAAGCGTTGGACACAGGTTGTTCTGGCATTGAGGAATTATCACCAGATGGACCCCATAACTGCAGATGGACAGTTAGATGGACCCCATAACTGCAGACGGACAATTGGATGGACCCCATAACCACAGATGGACAATTGGAGTGACCCCATAATTGCAAATGGACAATTGGAGGGACCCCATAACCGCAGACGGACAATTGGATGAACCCCATAACCACAGACAGACAATTGGAGGGACCCCATAACTGCAGACGGACAATTGGACGGACCCCATAACCGCAGACGGACAATTGGACGGACCCCCATAACCGCAGACGACATAACAGCAGACTCTCCCGAGATCTCTTCGGGAGATTTTACCCTTGCAGTAGAACGTCAACGCATTATTTTTCAAATTTGTATACCGCCCCGTCTCCGACGACTCGGGGGCGGTTC
>JANHFP010001360.1:33367-43721 GCA_032468135.1 Calamaria suluensis
TTTTGTCTAACAAATTGTATCTTAAAGGAATCATGTTTAGATGGTTGATGCCGGAAGGTTTACTGATTTTCTGGGAACAGATTTAAAATTTTCTGGGAACAGATTTAAAATTAACACTATTACTGAGGCTGAGGCCTTTATGAAAGAACATAGAGCCCTACTAGAGATAGAAGATGCAGAGGTTGAGATTGGAGAGGTAGAAGATGAACCAAGTGGAGAGGGTTGGGGAGGAGGCGGGCCTTGTCCTGGGGCAGAAGGGTGTGTGGCATCACCCAGAAGGCTGAGATCCAAAGATAAAAAATAATAGATGCAGAAAGTTGGTTGAACATTGTAAGGGGACTAGAATAAATGAAGCTGACAGAAGAAGGAATATTTTATGAAGTGAAGTAATTACCTGTTATTGATTAAGGTAAAGTTTTCATAATCCTGGTGGAAGATGGTTAAGACATGATAAAAGGAATTTGTGTTTGCTTACGGTACCACTGTACAAAAATTTTACATATCCTTTTACCCTACCCTAATTGTAAAAATGTTAAAAACCAATAAAACTTTTAAAAAGAAAAGAAAAAAGATTTTCTGAAGAGATTAATTAAACTTGTTTGCAAGGTTCTTGGGCAGTTGAGTTCCTTCCTAGGCATGAATCAGAGTGTTCTCATCAACATTTATGGACTGTTATATTTGCAAGCATGTTTGCATTTTACTTTGCCTTCTCGCTTACATCCCTGTGAAACTATGTCACTGTCTAAGTTGTTTCTCTTCAGATTAGTTTGAGTTTGAGTTGTGCTTTTCATTTCATATCTGAAATGTGTGTGTGGGAGGGTCATCTTGAACTCACAATTCCAGCTTCAAGAACAAGTTGCAGCTAATAACTAAAGTATTTTGTACAGATTCATCTAGTATGCCAGTGGTGCCTTTTTCCAAATTGGAGTGCTGTAGTCAGCTCAACAATGGACTAATGCATTGCCTTGTGTATGAGGACCATTGAGTAGCTAGCTATAGGTGGTCAGATATGCAGCAGTGTGGGTGATAATGGAAATACCTTAATGTGCTTAAGTGGCATTACTGCTCTACTGGTATGCTATAAGCATACTGGTTATACTGATAGCATACTGGTTATACTTATAGCATACTGGTATGCTATAAGCGGAAGGATAGGGGGTTTCACGGGCTGGGCTAAACCAAGGGACACCAATAGGTACGGAATAGTCATGATTGTTAAAAATAATTATCCTTAGTTATCATGGAACGTTTGAGAAATGAGGCAAGAAATTGCATTTAGTAGATCATGCACTGAACTGAGGAATGGATGAGATACCTTCAAGCTCCATCCAATTATTATTCTCTGTGACTGGTTTCTGTGACATCCACCAAGATACGTCTTCTGTTGTCATTCTTAGACTACTAGGTTGACAATGCCCCAAAATTCAATGCTCTTTGGCATTGAATGCCAAGTTGGCAATGCCCCTTACTAAGTTGGCAATGCCCCAAGATTCAGCCTAATCAACTGTAAATGCAAATGTAATAGAAAAACATACCCACTCTGAGGTTTTCCATTTCCAAATAATATTCACACTGAAACAGGCCATGCCCATTATATTTTGTGTTGGTGGAATTACTCACTACAATTTGACATAACTCACATGCATTTGGAAATGTTATATTGAGACCATCTGGTCACAGATGCCTGTACAATCATTAGTCTACTGAATAGCTGTAATTGTTCATCAATTGTAACATTCTCATTTGGCACAGAAAGTTATAGGAGTTAAAATTACGCTTAAAGAAGAATGAATAATCTTGCATAATTTTGCAAATAAGTGTGATATGGAGGAAATCCAGCTTTTCTCTGTTGAGTGACTGGGAAAACATTTCTAAAATGAAGGTTGGTAAAGAGGTACCCTCCTCCCCTTTAAAATATATCTAGAACACTGTGGATCACTTTTGACTTGTTTAAGGTAAAGTCCAAATAGCTAAGTACTCACAGCATCAGCTCATGCAAATCTGGCCACAGTTCTGTATAGATGTTAGGAAAATATTTTGCCACAGCTCTGTATAGATGTTTTAAAAATGGTAGTAACAATTATCCCTAAAAATAGAAAATAAACACAAATCTGAAATTAGAAAAATATTGAATAACTTTTCTCCATTTTATGTGCAGTTCTTTCACATGAAATGTGAAAATTAAATCATATGTAAAAATTAGTTTGGCTTGGTAGAAATTGTATTTCAGTTCTCTCAGAAGCTAATAGAGATACAATTCATTTCAACAACTGTGAAAATAACTATTCCCTGTCGTCCAAATCCATTGGGGTTAAGTGAGCACCATATAGCAATTGAAACCTCAAAAGGAATATGAAAATGTAGATTTACATTGAAATGCCAGTAAAATATTTAATACTCAATATCTGCACAGTTTTAACCTATTCAGTACGGCATCTTATTGCAAAAGGAAGGATTTTCCCCCTGGTTTCAATTGCACTACATTTTATTTATTTTAAAAAAATCATACACACATGCACATAAGCACAAGAAATCAACATAAGTAATTAAGACCAGAATACAGTCTTCTCCTATTTAAAATTAATGTTCCTATTTGAAAAAAATGTCTTTTTTTTCTTTTTGGTTTCTGAAAGGATAAGCTGCTTCAACTTTAGCGTGTGTGGGCTGGAAACTGAGGAGCCAGCATTAGAGCCTGAGGTATTAATTAGGATTTTATTGTTCTGCACTGTGACAAGCTTTTCTCTTAGATATCTTGTATATGTTTAAAAGATACATGGTAGGGTTAAAAAAGCAATTTCTTCTGTAAAGCAGTCTCATATTTATCAGTGCATATATATGGGCAGCACTGGAATTTAGTTCATTACAAACATTGAAACCATTTCAGAACAGTTGTTATGACAACCATTTTGGGTTTTCTTTTTCAAGGAGAGAACCAACCTGGAATTAAGGAGAAACTTCCTAACAGAGAGGACAATTAACCAGTGGAACAGCTTTGCCTTCAGAAATTGTGGGTGCTTCATTACTGGAGGTTTTTAAGAAGAGACTGGAATAGTGTCTGAAATAGTGCAGTGATGACTAACATTTTTGCCTTGTGCCAAAAGTGGGGAGCACGGGGGGAGGTGTCACACACCCAAGTGCCCACGCCCATAATTCTATGCACCCTGCTGCCCCATGCATGTATGTGTGACCCCCATGTGATCCCCACTTTTGGCACACGATGGCATGGTGGGCCCAGTAAACCCGTTTTTTGCTCTCCCCAGGCTCCAGAGCCTTTCTATGAGCCTGGGGAGGGCAAAAACAGCCTTTCCCACCCCTCTGGAAGCCATCCCAAGGGATGTTTGCCAACTTCTGGCAGGACTGGGAGGGCCAAAAATCAGTTGGCTGGTGCGTGGATGCATGCCAGAGCTGGACTCACGTGCCCACCAATATGGCTCTGTGTGCCACCTGTGGCATGCATGCCATAGGTTCGCCATCATGGATATGGTGTCTCCTGCTTGAACAGGGGGCTGGACTCCAAGGTCCCTTCCACTCTATTCTGATTCTTTTTGCTGGGCCTACTACAATTACAATCCATAAGCCCCATGTATGTGTATGCATGTATATCAGTACTGGGTTGGAAATACTGTCACTACTGGTTCGCCTATGGGCATGAGCATGCATGATGCTTCTGCATAGAGCCTCCCACGGCCGCTGCTACCTGTTCACCTGATCCAGACCGAATCGGTAGCAACTCATCACCGATGTATATGCATTTGTGTAGATATCTCTGTATGTGTGTGCATGGATATATGTTGATATGTGTGTGAGTGTCTCTGTGTATTAAAAAAGGTGAGAGGAGAAAGAACAACAACAGCGCCTTTCCCCTATGTGCCTTGACTCAAATGCCTGTGATGAACCGATTTTTAGAATCCCTTATTTTGCTTGCTGGGGGATGTGACCCATGGCAAGACAACAGAGGGGACAACGGAATGTTCTCTGCCCATCTTGATTTATAAGAATTCAGATGGTTTGCAAGGACTGGGGAGAGTGGACATCACCCAAGGTTAAGAAAGGTGGACCAGAAAATGCTTGTCTCTGAGGTTTTGATTGGAGGAAGAGGTTTTCTGTAATGCTGACAGTGTGTTGAGACAAAAAGCTGTGTAGACTGTGTAAACAATTTGACTTTGCTACCCGTAGCAAAAGATGTTGCATCCCAAGCAGAGGGTGAAAGGAGTTTGGAAAGTGTTGAGTAGAATCCAAGCACTTAATTACTCACAATATCAGCTCATGTGATTTTGACCTAATATATGGCCACTGCTCAGTTTTCATAGCAGGCATATATGGGAAAGAGAACAAGTAACCTGATCTTTGGGAACATTTCCCTTTGTCTTGAACAAACGGTTTGCTTCATGAATGTAGTATTTATTCTGCCTATGTGTCTCATCTCCACAGTGTCAGAATCTAGCAAGGTAGAAAGGCTACTTGGAGGAGTTTAGTTTCTTCTGTTTCAGGTTCCCAGTCTCTGGACTGCGTTATCAGAAAGATAAGGAGAGCAGAAGGGAAGAGAGATGAGATCATGGACTTTCCCATCCACATTTTAGGATATTTCGTTGCTGTGATTGGCTGATGTATTTGTGCTTCTGACATCAGAAATGGAGCTTGCTTGTGTGGGAAAAAAGGTGGGGGTAGGAAAAACTCTGGTGAACTGTGTTTTTTTACTTTTCAATAAAAGCTGGTTTCGGGCACTTGCTCGTGGTCAGTAACTCAAGATATTCCTTGGAGTGTCTTTCTTTCATGCTGTCCCAGGTTTTCACAACACCACAGACCCACCACAAAGTACTTATTAAGGTGCTGGATCAAGAGCAGGAAGGTTTTTGTGTTCTTGTTAGGCTCTCCAACAAGCTGGCTGACATACAAAACTTCTTATTAGATCATATCCAGTTAGATTTTTCTGCAAGAATGAAGTGAGCACAATGCAACTGAGTTGGAGTCCACAACAACACATGAGACAAATGCTGAGAAAAACAACATACAGCAAAACTTATAAGAGTTCAGGTGGTTTGCAAGGGCTGGGGAGTGTGGACATCACCCAAGGTCAAGAAAGGTGGACCAGATCAATGTGTGCTGGGTATATTGTGTAGACCAGAGATTCCCAAACTTGTCAGCTTTAAGACTTGTGGACTTCAACTCCCAGAATTCTCCAGCCAATCTCTAGGATTGTTCCCACTCCAAGACTTAGCACATCTATCTTCTCTTTCATTTTATTTATTACACATATTGATTTACATATCACACTATCTTACTCAATTACCAGTTTCTCGAATATATCTTTAATCTTTTACAAGCTTTATTGCCCTTTTCTGTACAAGCTGTAGTCTGAATCATTCTGGGTGCCCAGTTCTGAAGTAGGCTGTCAGGGTAATGAAGCAAGCTTGCAGTATTTGGATAAATATTTAGCCTCTCTTCCACATAGATTATCTAGAATATTTTTTGATTTAGTGGGAGTAAAATATGGTAAAACAAATTAAGCTGAACTCCAGGATCAATTTATAGAATAGAATAGAATTTTATTGGCCAAGTGTGATTGGACACACAAGAAATTTGTCTTGGTGTGTATGCTCTCAGCGTACATGAAAGAAAGATATGTTCATCAAGAATCATAAGGTACAACACTTAATGGTTTATGTATTTATTCCATTTCTTTGACCAGGACATTTTGTTTATGCAAGCTATAAGTATCTACTAAGAAAAGTGAAAGTAACTTTCCATAGTTTCAGACTTACCGTTGCACATTTGTCATAGGTACATTTATTGGCTGGAATAAGGCGCTTCAGAGCAGTGAAAATGTCACTTTCATCACCATGACTCTTCACCTTCTCCAAACTACTGATCAGAAAGGGCCATGAGGGCAAATAGTTAGAAATTTCCTCTGGGTTCCTTCTCTATTTTTAACTCTGCCTCCTCTTTGTCTGTGACATTGCTAATCTCAAGATGCTTTCTTCTCACCTTTGTCTTCCAGAGTACACATGACCTCTGCTCCCTGCCTGATAGGGTATGGATGGCTAAGCTTTGCCTACCACCCTCCACATATTATTGTTTTAATAGTCCTTGCTAAGGTTAGATTTCTGCTCTCCGACTACAGAGACCAGCTCCTCTTTGAGCTCAGGTAGAAAATTAAAATCTGATTCCACTAAAATCAAGGCAAGTATTGGAATCTCTTCACAGGAGTTACATTGACCAACAGGATTTACTCAGGGGTGGGCTGCTGGGGGTTCGCAGGAGTTTGGGAGAACCTCTAGCTAAGATTCTGTGCAGTTCGGGGAACCCCAAATCCAACTCCTGGCTTGCCCCACACACCCCTTCCATCCCAGGACTCCCCACGCAGCCTGGTTTGGATGCAGGTAATGCAGGATGTGCACAGAGGCTCGGGAAGGGTTAAAAATGGGCCTACTTGAAGTTTGGGAAACCTGTTTCTGGCCTCCGGAAGGCTTCCAGAGCCTGGGGAGGCTGTTTTCACCCTACCAGAGCCTGGGGAGGCTGTTTTCACCCTCCCAAAGGCTGGAGGAAAGTCCCCGGAGCCTGGGGAGGGCAAAAATGCCTCCCATGGTGCAGACGGCTAGGTAGGCCACATACACCCAGAAACCAGGCAGAGAATCCCTTGCTAAAATTTTTGAAGCCCATCCCGGATATACTGCAGGCCCAATGTTTGTCCTTTGTTGGGACAATAAAGAAATAATTGTTGATGTGTGTGGATTTTCAACATTTTTACTTTGACACAGCAGCAAAGAAGTAGAGTTTGGATAGGAGAGGAATCCTTTTCATATTAGTTTCCAAGACTTTTACTCCTTCTCTTCTCATTTCTTTTATATTATCATGATTATTAATTTTGCAGCTATATCCTCAGTACAATTTATACCTTTTCTGTAACTTTATTTTAACAAGTGTATTATTTCCCTGATGTTTTTATTTCTAATCAGGCTATTGTTCTATTATCCATGGGGTGTGCTAAATTTAATAAAATGTGCTTATTCATATTAGAGATATTTGCTTGTCACACAATCTGCATTTTGTATGAGAAACTCACTGTGTGAGAAGCAGAGAAAGACTCAGAGGCGGAAGGGGGAGTGGTGGAGATAATAAATGGCTTGCTTGTTAATACTTCTCCCATGTTGTATTGCAAAATATGGAAATTGCAGAAGAATCTCTGTGATCTGTTCCTGATTTTCAAAGCTCATTTATATGATTGTGTCCATGCTTTTCAGTCAAACTTGTCTCCTGAGTCAGGGACATGCAATGTGCTTGGCAAGATTTTCAGAACTGGCATGCCATGGCCTTATTCTTAAGGCTGAGGGGGATGTGTGCCTAATAAAGGTAAAGGTTTCCCTCACACATATGTGCTAGTTGTTTCCGACTCTAGGGGTGGTGGTGCTCATCTCCATTTCAAAGCCAAAGAGCCAGCACTGTCCGAAGACGTCTCCGTGGTCATGTGGCTGGCATGACTAAATGCCAAAGGCTCACGGACCTCTGTTACCTTCCCACCAAAGGTGGTCTCTATTTTTTCTACTTGCATGTTTACGTGCTTTCGAAACTGCTAGGTTGTCAGAAGCTGGGACAAGTAATGGGAGCTCACCCCATTACATGGCACTAGGGATTTGAACCGCTGAACTCCCGACCTTCCGATCGACATGCTCAGATGTCTTACCCACTGAGCTACCATGTCCCTTAGCCTTAGAAAATTGAAATAAGAACATTCCAAGTATCCATTTTTACATAAATTTAAAACCTTATCTTGTTCAAGAGCTGCATCTGTTCTAGTTTCTAGGCATTACTAGTCCGCTAGGTAAAGGAATTGAATGCCCACTAGAAATAAGTCACTGAAAAAAAGGGGCCAACCAATGACAATCAAAAATCATGAAATGTTATTATGATTCAAACTCATTGCATTGTAATTTCCAAAAATGAATTGTAAGACATTTGGAAAATAAAATTTCTGGAATCAAATATCACTGAACAGAGAAATCTCAGAAACCAAGAAAGTAGGCTTTGCAAGCATAGACATTAATGAATTGGACTAATTAAAATGAAAGAAATATTTGAAGCTGAACATGTACCACAGAAAGAGTAGAATAAGTTGCTATAAAATCCATTTTGATGCAGTCAATGAAAATTATGAACTTCAGAATAAGGGGACACAACTACAATTTTCTGAATATCAACAATGTTTTAGAGTAAACGTTTTGGAATAAATGAAAGGAATCACAAAAAACAAAGATTACCTCCTTTAAAATCTACCCAAAGAAAACGTTTACATGATGTTTTGCATGGGCAAATTTGGTTGGGAGTTGGGTTTAAATCAGCAAAACAACAGAAGATCAGAAAATAAAAAAAGTCAGAGACGCAATGCACTCTAGAGAGCAAAACAATCGCCAAAGTCACGAAGGATTTAAGAGATTAGCAGTAACCTCTAATTAAATTGAATGATCTTAAAGTAGAAGCCAGAAAATCGAACAAACTGGGCAATTAAAGAACATTATTTTTTCATAGCTGAATTTAAAATATAAAAAACAGAGTAAAGGCCCTAAAAACACATGTTTTTGGCATGCTGAAAAACATTTGGTATATCCAGTACAATGAAATGCCTACAATAATATCTGATATAGAAAAACAAGATAAACCTGAACAAATGGAAGATACTAGGACAGTAGAAATGGGGGGGGGGGGGGAAACAGGCTTAGAAAATGAAGAATTGGAGTGTGACAGAATAAGATGAGTTGAGTCGATTTTGGGATGCATTTTACACTCTCATCTTGCAAATCATTTCACTCACATGTTGCAGCAAAGATCAATAGCGAACTGGCTCAGTACAGGTCAAACATGTATGATCATGAAAGACAAAATAAAAGCAAGACCCAACAATTTTTCTCCTAACAATTGTCTTTCTACAACATTCAAGTTGTGGACAAGAATAATTACCAGTAACATGTACCCAGTATTAAAGTTATTATCCTTTATAGAGGAAATCCAAAAGTTCTAGATGTACAAAAAATCAACTGTGGATTGCTATAATAGTATTTAAAAATTCTAAAGGTATAAAATAAGACTTTATATGGCATGAAGTAATAACTAAAACATTCCAAACTACTCCATAATTGGATTTTAAAAAATAATTGGAATATTTTGATACTGATGAGAAAACTGTAACATTTTTAAAATGCATTTTAGAATAATGGAAAACAATATTGATGGCAAATGTAGAAGAACTTTGAAAGAGCAAATTCAGAAGAGGAATTTTTCTAGCAGACTCTGTTTCTATTGAATGGTAATTTTGAATAAAACATTATTGAGTTATGAATTATCCAAGCAAGAGGCAAGTCTCAAATTTGCTCTAGATGGATGATTTGAAACTCTGTGAAAAATTCTCTAGAGAAATAAAATTGCTTTTAAACACAGTGATGACATAAGATTGGCATTTGGATTGCATACATATATGACATTCAAAATAAAAAAGGAAAAAAATAGAATATTCAGGTAGAATGGAACACTGGAATGACATCAAAATCAGATTCAAACAATTGATGAAGGCTAAGCATTTGTGTGTGTAAGAACCAAATTTTGCATGCCCAGATAGCAAAAAAACCCAACTCTTAATATGTAGAATAAATTATAAAATAAAATGTGAATGCAAGTAATATAATCAGACAATTATTGTTTGAACAATCCATACTACACAGTAGATACTGCTGACTAGACATAAGCTGAACCAGATTCTTTAGAATGGTACAAACTGAAAATCTACAACCATACATCTTGCATTACATCATTAATGTTACAAATATTATTCGACTTAACATGGCAAAATGGTGGTCATGGCATACTGGAAGGGAGGCAGTTCTGTAGCAGGTGACCAGAGGTCTAAATCAGTAGCTCACAATCATAGTAGCTATATGGACCTTTGAAGGCCCTTAGGCGCCCCAGGTGAAAAAATGCAATAGGGGACCACAGTACATATGAGGAAGCTACAGAAAAGCAAAGGGTACATTATGCAAATACTGCCTTTAAAACAAATTTAAAAACATACTGAGTACATATTGGCTCTATTTACAAGCCAACCGTGTAAGTGGCAATCTTTTTCATCAGTAATGGGACTTGGATGGGGTGGGGCACAGGAGAAAGAAGATTAAGAAACACTGATCTACATAATTTAATGGCAAAGAAAATATGTTAATAAATATTTATAGGAAAGCTGTTTTTAGTGTGACAAAATTGAAGGTGTCATATAAAACCGAACAGTTACAACTATACATGAAAAATTGGAAAGTTCTAAACCAGAGGTTCCCAAACTTGGTAGCTTTAAGACTTGTGGACTTCAACTTCC
>JANHFP010001360.1:49411-60954 GCA_032468135.1 Calamaria suluensis
GGCTTGTGGAGTTGAAGTCCACAAGCCTTAAAGTTGCCAAGGTTGGAGACCTCTGCTCTATAGCGTGCTGGAGTCTGAGAAAAGACCCTGAGGTCAATCACTCAAGCACCACAAAGACATTGCAAAAGAAACTGTTTGCCACTGTCATGTCCAGCCAAGGGAACTAGAGGGTGCAGCAGCTGACAGAACCCACTGGCAAGTCCCATGCTATGGAGCCTCTGCCAGTTTTGAAGAAAGGCACTGCCAATAGAAAACCATTCGCAGTCTCATAGACAAACACTCACAGTCACTACAATGGTGTCCCCATTGTGCTAGGCTCTGCCCTTCCAGACTGGGACTGCAGAGACCCTTCTGTGTCTCTAGATAAACTACCCAAAATTCTTCCAAGCCGAAGAACCGCCATAGACTAGCCATCAACTATAAGCCATGAAATATTGAAAGCTAACATGTACAGGAGCTGTTGCACATCAAATAAACCCCTACTACATTTGCACTCTTTGACTGTTATTTGACTCTGGGGTTTTTCCATGATTAACCCTGGAATGGCAATTTCATTTTGGCTCCAATGCGAACATAATGCAGTACAGTAGATTGTAAATCATTCTAGCATTGCAAAAGGGAATAAATCATTTGAACACTGCAAAAAGGAAAAAGCAAGCCAAAAAATGTTTGGGGGGGGGGAATTGAGCTAGGAGCTCTGAAATACCTCCTCCTATTTTGAACAGATCACATTTTCCTTTTTCTTCAGCACAATTAATAGTCCTTAATATATTATTTACTCCAATTGTGTGACTACTTACACTGAAGCCATGTTCAGGGGTACTTGCAGAAAAGAAGCAATTTCTAGCCTCCCTTTTTTCTGTACATAATCATTAATAATCAGGCCACAAAGAAAAGAGAGAGAGAGAGAGAGAGAGAGAGAGAGAGACAGACAGACAGACAGACAGACAGACAGACACAGAGAGAGACAGAGACAGAAAGACAGAAAGACAGAGAGACAGAGACAGAGAGAAGAAAATATTTCAGTCCCTGCAGTGCTGCTCTTTTCTCTGATCCCAGTAAGAGGGTATTTATCTGTTTGATAGATTTATATAGTAAGACTTGGAAGGCCTAAAAAAAGAAATGGATGGAAGAAACCACTGAATAATTGCTAGGTCAAGGGCAGAATTTCAGAAATGCGGGACTGGATCCTTTTAATTTTTTTTCTCAAATAATTTTTATTAAGAATTATACAAGTAAAGGATAAAAGTCAATGCAAATTACAAAAAATACCAAAAAGAGATTACAAGATTAAAAACATTTTAAAAATGAAAAGAAAAGGGGAATATGAAAAAGAAAGAGAAAGGGGAAAGAGAAAGAAAAAAGAACTAACTTGCTCTTTCATCCCAGCAAGTAAAAACAATTTTAATACCTTACCACTGTCTCTAAATAAAACCTAATCTCGCTTCTCCCCATAGCTCAATCCTTAGGTCAGGGAAACAAAATTAATATGCTTTGTAGACCAATCTTCACCAGCAAACATCCAGCAAGGGCAACCAGATATATCTGTTTTCTTCTTTTATCAAACAAGTCAATCTTGTAAATCTTCTACTATTTTTAAAAAGGTAATTGACCCCTTTAAAAACAAAGGTCCCAGAGCTAATTTGCTGCTCATTGGTGTTTCAAAGTGAAAATATTTCAGAACTTTAACTTTAAATTTATCTTGCATCCATAACTAAACTTTATCCTTGTGTTTGTCTCTTCTAAAAAAAATCCTTCCAACCTTTAGTAGAGCCCTTAGCATTTTTGTATATCCAGAGAGGAAAAACAATTCCTGATTTAATGTCTGTTCATCTCCTTTAGGGAATAAGCCATCCATCAGAAAGCCATTTGTTTTGCATTTAAGTCCTCTTCAAATTAGTTTCATAAACATCCATTACAGCTGCTTCTTATTTTACAACTCCATAAGAAAATACTTGGGAAATGTTATCAAAAACCCAATCCATTCTGTCCAAAAGCTTAGCTGAAAGGTGTTCAAAAGTTTGCACTATTGTTCACTGCTTGATGTTCTGGCTTTACTGTCCAACCTACAAGGTCTCATTATTTAAAAAAAAAAAATTAACAAAAACAATTTCCATTTTCCCATGAGAAAGTATCTTCTAAATAATTCAAAGCTATAATTCCAAATCTTTCTGGCCCTTTAATGTGTTGTAAATTTGCAAAATCCATATACTGAGCGCTCTTTTGCTGCACAGTCCAAAAAGTCATCTATTTTTAAAGCTTTTGAAATCAAAATTTACACGAAGGGGGGAAAAATTATCAGGTTTTCCTGATGAATGCAGTAGAACCTTGCCAGTCCAAAGGGTTTTACTCTCTCCAATATGCAAAGAATGTTTTTAAGGAATTCAAAAAAGGTAATTAAGGTATAAGACTCGGTTGAGGGTAGTGTCCATAAAGTCCACGTACCAGCTTTACAAGGTTCAGCTTGATGTAAATCCCAACTCTCAGCCATTCCACTCATAAACTGACTATAAAAGTGAGAGTTACTGCATTCTGCTCACAAGGATGACTCTCCAGAATCATGTGGTTTATCTTAACTAACTCTCCTTTCTTCCTGAGAGATTACACTCTATTAGATACATCATCCAACAGCAATTCCACTCACAAAGCTATCTTGCTAGCTAACAAAAGCTAATAAGACATCGGCTCACCATGGCCCATACAGGAAATCTGCCCACTGGATCCTTTTAACAGAAAAATAGGGTTTTTTTAATACTCATAATATTTTTGAGATCTTCCCCCACTTCTTCTATTACATTTTGAAATCTAAGAAAGAAAGACATTCGCTCCAGATCCATACTTGCAATTAAATTTTCCAAATCCTATTTCTCCTTTTGAATTACCCAAACCTCCCTCTCCAGGCCCTCCACCCTTCCCTCCACCACCACCCAACCGTTTGTTTATTCTCCGCTGCCAACTGCTGCACAGATTTTAATTTTAATTCATTTCTAAACTCTTAAAAATCTTTCTTAATGTCCTCCTTCATATCTGTCATTCCTTGTCTGATATTATTTTGTCCTTGTCTCATGTCATTTTGAGCTTGTTGCAATCGTTCAAACATTTGGATGACTTTTTGCATGTCCGCTGCTCCGGCCCCAGATTTCTCTTGTTGCACAAAAGATAATAAATATGTTCGAGTACTGGGGTTGAAAGTGGACGAACTCGGTGCAGACACTGATTTAAATGGTGAATGCTTCTGACCTCGAGGCATCTTGAAAATCTATGACAATCCCACAGCAGTCACACAGCAGAGATTTTTCTTTTTTCGTAGAGAGAAAAGTTCACTTCAGGTTAAGGTACCAGAGAAAAGCACAGAGAAAACCACGAGGCAGGCTCCGGAAATCAGAAGTTCAACAGTTCAAGTTCAATCAATCAATCAATATATCAAGAAGAACCACCTTCCGCACAAAGACAACTTTTTTTTTCTTTGCACCAGAATCAGTTCTTCCTTTCAGGCACAGGAGGAAGTGACATATCTTTTCTTCAATGAAGAAGATGGATGTCAGCCATCTTTACCCTCTTTCTCTAGAGCGGGGGGGGGGGGGAGCCAGCCTGTCCAACCAGGATTTTTTTTTATAGAAATGAATGAAGTAATGACTAAATAGAGGGACACTGAATGAAGGAGAAATACAATTCTCAAGCACTGTTAGGAAGCAACAACAATCAAGAGATAATGTTCTGACCTCACGTAGAACTAATATATATCCCTTCTGTACTTTCAAGGAACAATTGACGAAGTCTAGTGAGAAAAGAGCTGAACTAGGAACAGACAGCCAAGGTTGCCATTTTGTTTGGCAATGAAACTGATTACATTATATTGTGGCCTACACCTTTCTCCTAATGTGCCTCACAGGACTTTGATGAAGATAAAGTTAGGGAGGGAGGGAGGCAAAGTCTATTTATACTTTTACCATATTAGAGCACAAGCATGGTACAAAATATAATAAATGCAAGAATCAGTCTGTTGGGCAGCAAGAGTTAATGCCCACCATTAACATTTGAAGAAGGGTGCTAAATTGCATCCTTCTTGCATCCAAGAGCTGCAGTGGCACAATGGTTAGAGTGCAGTACTGCAGGCTACTTCTGCTGATCACCGGCTGCCTGCAATTTGGCAGATCGAATCTCAACCAGGCTGAAGGTTGACTCAGCCTTCCATCCTTCTGAGGTGGGTAAAATGAGGACCCAGATTGTTGGGGGACAATAGGCTGACTCTGAAAACTGCTTAGAGAGTGCTGTGAAGCACTCTGAAGCGGTATATAAGTCTAAGTGCTATTGCTATATCTATCCTGCTTGTGTTGAAAACCTTCAGATTCCACACAAAGGTTTGGGGAAAAGAGGTCAAGGGACATTAAGGATAGAGAGAAGACTTGGTTCTGAAACCATCCTTGGTGATTCTCCAAATTCAATTTTTGAGATTTTTTTTTTAATGGAAGAGACTTTATTCTTTTGCCTAAGGAGTTCACTCCATGTTGATATCCTATTCATTCCTGGGAATTTGACAGTGAATTTGATAGTTAATAGGCAGAAGTCAGGAAGCATGCAGAAAGAAAACACAGTAAATTAAAGCCGGAAGGGAGTGAGGATAGAATTAGTAATTTTCTGATGTTTCCTATTCAGTAAAGCTCTTCGCTCTTTTACTGTTCTAGCTATTGGCAGCCTGTGTTTATTTATTTATAAATCGTATTTATAAATCTGACTGATTTCAGATGTTTCTAGGTGGTAAACAACAATAAAAACAAATGTAAATGTAATCAACAAAAACACAACAGTTAACTAGCAGGGACCAACTCACCACCAAAGGAGCCTTCCACTCACCCTAATCCAAGGAGTGGGGGAAATGTCTAAAGGGCTCACTGGGTAGGGGGGCCATTCAAACATCTGGGGTGGTGTCCCAAAGGTGCTTTTTCAGGAGGCAACTTGACTTTCTTTTTTGTTTGTTTGTTTGTTTTGATGATGTTTCACTTCTCATCCAAGAAGCCTCTTCAACTCTGACAAGAGAGTGGGGAATAGAAGGATTGATATTCCTTGCAGACAACTGATCATTTCCATCCTTTTAAAAGCCCTTGGAGGTTTATCTGTGTCCTCAGGTTCACCTGAGTGATGCTCCTGGTTCCTGTAGTCTGCATTTTTTCCTCTGAAAAAGAAATCTGTCATTCCAAGGGTGTTCATCCCAAATTGTATGGCTAAACCTCTGCACAGATTCTCAGTCATACAGGCCATGGTTGTCCCAAAGGTGCTTTTTCAGGAGGGCCAACTGGACTTTCTTGTTCTTTCTTTGAAGGCATTTCCCTTCTCATCCAAGAAGCTCCTTCATCTCTGTCTGTCAGAGCTGAAAAAACTTTGAACTGGAACAGTGGTTCTTAAACTGAGGGTAGTTACTGCCAAGGGGGTAATTTTTGGTATATCCTCAGGGTAATGGAACAATTTCTAGGGTTTTTTTTTTTTTAGGAGTTGAGGATCCAGATTAGAAATGCAGTTGATGAGATGGTCAAATAAAGAACTTAGGTCTGGTGTTTTTAGGGGATGGTATGGGGAGTAATGGCATTGTTTGAAACCAGGAAAAATAGTTTGAGTTAAGCATTTTTATCTATTTCTTAATTTGGCCCACAGGGAATTTCTTCATAAGATGATACTCCAGCAGTGACAAAACCAAAACGAACAGCCTGGTGTTTGTTCCCAGATGTTCTAATTTCAACTCTTATAAATCCCAGACTTTAGGGAAAAGACAGCATGGGAACCGCAATTGAAAGTATCTGAAATATGGAAAATTCCTGAAGACCAAGGATGAAGTCTCACCACTTTAGGAGGGCATGTCTCAGAATAAGAGAAAGGACTTGGAGCTGAGGGTTGTAAAAAGGAAAGATTTAGCACACCTATAGGCCATAGGCACCAAGCCAAATTTTCTGATCCGCCTCTTTCTGTGAAATTCTTTCAAATCGCCTCCTCTATGAACTCTATTTTCAGAGCCTGTGTATAAATCAAACTAAGAAAAAGCATTCTTTCAATTTCTCCTGCTCCCTTCAATTTCTGCATTAAGGTCAGAGTTCTTAGTCTAGGGAAGAGCTGAATGGAACAGTTTTATACTCTCTCTCTCTCTCTCTCTCTCTCTCTCTCTCTCTCGCTCTCTCTCTCGCTCTCTCTGTCTCTCTCTCTGTCTCTCTCTCTCTCTCTCTCTGTCTCTCTCTCTCACCCACACACACACACAGAGGGGGGAAGGGGGAGGGAGAGAGAGATATTATGAAACAAACAAACAAAAATAAAAATAGGTTTTGGAGGCAGATTCTAGAATCCACATGTGGAGATTTTGTAGATTATGATTAAGTATGGAGGGAAAAATGTAACCATTTTAACACAGTTAACCCTATGCTACCCATAAGCAAATATAGATCCTGCCTGTTAGCCTTCCTCCAACCCATCTTCTCTCCTCTTCCTCTCCCTGCTCTTCTCCCTAAAAATACATTTAGACAGCATGCTCCTGGCCAGATGGGTAGAATAAATTATGTCTTCCACATGCAGATCTGTTCTAAACTATAGCCCAGTTTAGTACTTATTTCAAAGCAACTCTAATAAATTTAAAAACTAAATGTTTATTTATAATAGCTAAGGTATATATCCATATTGCTAAGGTAATATCCATATTGATTTAAAATGCATGATAAAATTAGAACTCGTCAGAAAATAAAATGTAGCCTCGGACACTAACAACCAAGGGAAACCTGTGTACATAAAATACCTTCTAATGGCATCTCTGTCTTTCTTGCAGTTCATGTGACAAAAGTTCCAGAAGGCAAGTGACACCAGTAGTACAAATTATTGTCACAGTTCTAGATGGCCACACTCCACTAAACGCGGAGCAAGCAACCTAACTCCAAATTTCCACACAAAATTATATTCCGTGGTAAAACAACTCTCTGCATAAAATTTTCCCCCTCCCCCTCATACCCATTTGGGATAAGCTTTGAACTGAGGAAATGAGAAAAGATGGATTTGTGTATAGTATCATCTCTGGAATTCATAGGCTGAGGACTTTTATTCACTGCTCCCCAGGGGATAAATAAGGAGCACTGATGAATGGGTAAGACTAGAAAACTGTTTTATTTAGCCTACAAATATCCACAGCAATAGATGCCACTTCCTGAAGAATGTAAGGCTTTTCCTCATGTTAGAGTTAAAATGTTTTCCATCAGTCCTTGAACCAGCAGGGAACTATATATGCATAAAACTATTTGTTATGAAATTTTGGACAAATGGTATCAATGGATTGGGAAAAGCAAACAAACCAAATAAAATAAACTAGGAAATGAATACAAATAAAATAAATTAATTGACATAAAATATGTTGATATTGATATTAGTATAATTGAAATATATATAGTAAGAGTTTTGTATAGGTTGGAAAATTGATTGATAAGGAAATTTGATGGATTTTTCTTGCTTAACCACAATAGTGAATTTGTTGTAAGCAGATTTGGCTTACATTTATGTGTCAAAAGTATGTCTCTTTTTCTTTTCTGTTTTGTTTTGTGTTGTGTTTATATTCAACAAAATTCTTTTATAAAAAATAAAAAAAACTATTTGTTCTGGCTGATGATCCCTATACTGCTACAGACCCAGAAACAGAGCTATCCTTGTTTACTGTACACTAGGTATGTTAGGAACTGGAACTTGTCTTGTTCCTTTTCCATCAGAAATCAACGGTGAAACGATAGCAGTATTCCAGTAATTGAGAGGATGCCACAAAGATGAGTGGGTCAACTTAATTACCAAAGCACATGTAGGCAGAACAAGAAACAATGGATGGAAACTAGTCAAGGAGAGAAGCAACCTGGAATTGAGGAGAAACTTCCTAACAGTCAGGACAATTAACCAGTATAGCCAGTGCCTTCAGAAGTTGTGGGTGCTTCATCACTGGAGGTTTTTAAGAAAAAAACTGGACATTGACTTGTCTGAAATAGTGTAGAGCAGTGATGGTGAAGAATTTTTTCCTCGAGTGCCAAAAGTGTGTGTGTGTGTGTGTGTGTGTGTCAGCACGCTTTTGTGTGCCGATACCCATAATGCAATGCCCCCCATGTGTCGAAGGTACCCAGGAATTCTCTATCCAATAATGAACTCTCCACACAGTCTAAGTTCATTCTCTTTATTGGCAATCAAAAACCTGGCTAAGCTTCTTACATGCTACAAAAGATGGAGTTTCCCGCTCGTATACAGATCTTATTTTCCTTCTCCAGTACAACTCCACCCATTACTGTCACATTCCCCAATCCCCAGGGAGAGTTTCCAACCCCTCTCTACATCACATCCTTTTCCCAAGTTAACTGTTTGCTACCTCTGTTGGCAGCTTTGAAAATGTGTATACAAAAGTTTTCAAAGTTGACACCTCCGCCATATTAAAAAAGGGTTTAGGTAGGATTTTCCTTTGGACTTTATCTTTTTTCCTAGTTTCTCATGCGTAATGTAGCTCCCTGTTTACAATTCCATTAAAGTCTCCCATGATAATAATATTACTACTTTCTAATTTTGCTAATCTTTTGTGTAAATTTTTATAGAAAACTTTTTGTTTGTCATTCAGAGCATAGATTCCTACTAGTATCATCTGTCTCATGTCATGAATAACCTCTATTATCTGAATCCTACCATCCTTGTATTTGAAAATTTCTTTAGGGTATAGTCAATTTTTAATGTAGAATACTACGCCTCTTTTTTTCTGTGGTGCAAGAGCTTTTGTCCATCCATGTGACCAGGATGCCTTCCGGTATGAGCCATTTAAATTTGATATTATGTTTGACCATGTATTTTGTCAGAAAATTGTATTTTTTTCTAGCGTCTTCTATTCGTTTCGGTGTTTGTTTGAGTATGGTCATTTCTTTCCCTCTGTATTTAATTTGTATATCTCTAGCCTTTCTAATGATTTCTTCCTTCAAGGATCTTCTGACAAATTTCATATGCATTTCTCCCAGTAGTTTATGGCACCTGGCGTAATTCATATATATCCTATATGCATCTTCGGTATTGTCTATAATATATTTCTTGTCTATTCCAAGATCATTTGCAAGAATTTCTGCCACTGTTTGAATCAAATCTTCATCTCTTGTCTCCTCTACATTTTGTAGGCAGATATACGTTGACGATCTTTCCAGATCCAGCTGCATTATCGCCCTTTCCAGGTCCTGAGTCTTTGAGTTCAATTGTCTTTCCATAGATTTGATTATTTTCTCTGTCTTTCCTGTTCTTTCTTCTATTTTCATAAGCTTTAGTTCTGTTTGGGCTCTCATTTCTTGGAGCTCTTCATAATTGTATCCACCTTCTTAATCTCCTCTCTCATCTCATCCATCTCTGATTTTAATTCCTCTTTCAATATATCTTGCTCCTTATTTACTGTATCTTGGATTTCTCGTCTGAGCCCATCTATTCTTGATGTTATTTCATCTTTTAGATTTTCATGGTTTATATCTACTTTTTGTTGTAAATTTCCTTGCAATTTTAGTATCGAATCTTGCATACTCTCAAGAGTAGCTTGTATGCTCTGTAGCATTATCGGTCTCTTTTAAGCCATGTTTGTCGGTGTCACTGTGCCATCTGTTCCTCTTTTGGATGACATTTTTATAGTTTATTTGTGTATTTGATGTGAATATTCCTCTAAATTTTAATTAGTATTTAATAAATTTATTTAATTTGAAAAGTATTAATTCTAGTAAATTCCTAATATCTGTTTTTTCAAATGGAGTTAGTCACAAACATATGTTATAGTTTATTCAATCAACTACTATCAATGATTCATAAACCAATATTTGATAATAAATAGATAGGTCAACTGTCAAGTTAATTAATTGAATTCCTTGTCAAATTGATTTATAATAAACCAATAAATATAATCAATTAAGTTCCTCCTTAGTATATTTCCTCTAGGAGTTCTTCTGTTAAAGTTCAAACACCAATTAATAATATATTTCTCAAATCTAGTACCAACTCATTCAATCAATTCAATCAATTTACACTGACTTATTTTATCGCACTAGCTTAACTCTATGTAATTTTAAGTTCTACATACAAAGTTAAAGCAAGTTTCAAATAGTCAGACCTGGAATACAATCAACAGTAAATAATCAATTTCTTAGTTTTTGAGTCAAGAACAATTGTTTTAAACAATTCAGCAAATCTCTCTTGTCAAACCTTTATCACACTTCTAATTTAACTAGTTTAACTTATCTTTATCGATGGTATTATTCTGATAATTTTTCCCCTTCTTTACTAAAAAAACACTTTCTAGATGTTACTTTATTTCGTCTAATATTTGAAATTCCCTATATATCACACTTTGTTCTGTTTTTCTTCTTTCTCCACCGTTGTCACCTTTCTTCCTTGCCCTTTCTCTGCCTCATGTCACCACCGTCCTTCTTCCTTCTTCTTCACTTCCTGGTCTTTCCTCTCAAGTACAAAACAAAGTTTCAATGAGTCAATCAGTTCACTGAAGAGAAAAAACCTCCTCCCCCCGAGTGACTTTAAAGCCCGCTCTTTAATCCGAGCAGTTTCTCTTCCTCACTAAGGTTTCAGCGTTCAGCATTCAGGAGTTCCGCAATGAGGAGTTCCAGTAGCTTTATTTGATTAGCAAAGATCGTGATACGGCAGTTTATTCCAATGTCCACAGCTTGTTGTTTACTAGGGTTGTAGTTTTTTCCCCCCCTTTAAACCCACTCTGCTGCCACTCTGCCTCTCGCTTTTTGCGCTCCCTGTCACTGAGCCTCCAACTCTCACAACTGACTCTTCTTTCAGTCTTGTCCCACAATCTACACTTCTCTGATCCTTCAACAACGTTCTCAAACCTTCTTCAAACTTCTTTCTTTCTTTTTCTTCTTCTCAGTCTAGCGCGCACCCGCCATCAATCCGCCTTCTCACGCTTCCCATCTCTTCTCTGTTCTCTCTCTATAAACTTCACACTTATTTTTCCCCCTTCAACAAAAACCTATCTCACAGAAAATGTTCAAATCTTGAAAGTGTTTGGGGAGAATCAGAAATCGTTCTTACTCACACATCGATATGGCCGTTATTCTTATTCTTCCCCTGTCACCATATCTGGATCGCCTGCGGCTTTGGAGCAGCCAGCTGGCTGGCTTTCTTTGAAACTGGATCCTGGGGGGTCCCCTCAGGCAAAACGCGAGGCCATGCACTTCCTTGCATTCCTGAGTTCTTCCCCCTTTGGAAGCTCACCTTCACTAAGCTGAACTCACTTCTTAGAGCTTTCCTGAGCCAAAGTTCGCCTGGTTAGAAAAACTCTTTCAAGCGCAACGCCGTGTCGTCACACCGGAAGTCCTCAGCAGGGGCAGTAATTATTCCCATGGACCCCACCACTGCTTGAGCAGAGGCGACGATGCTGAATGTTGGCGTGGGGCCTTGGGGTTCATTGTGAACCTTGGGGTTCACAATGGGGTTCTTTTGTTTGCTTTGGGAGGGCAGGCGCACATCTCCACCCAGTGGGGGAGGGGGGAGGATGGTGGGAGCAGCAGAGC
>JANHFP010001360.1:110550-131404 GCA_032468135.1 Calamaria suluensis
TCCACATTTCTTAATGTTGTCATGGTTGGAGACCTCTGGTGTAGAGAGTTTGATAGTATCACTTCAATCCATATTTGTGCAGTTGCTTCAGAAGGGTTAGTTAAGAAAATAGCAAAAGCCTTATTTTTAACTTATGTACTACTTTCCTGACTCTAAAGCAAGAGTAACTTTAACCCCCTACTTTAAAATCTTTTTGGGACTTTGTTTCCATTTGTTAAACAAATTATGATCTTTGAAATTTGGGACTATATTGTAGGTGATATAAGTCTTCTATAAGAAGCTTACTTTTTCACAAAATGGTTGCAATGAAGGTATGATTAGTTACTGAGGTCCCAATTAATAAAGGGAAAATAATTATAGTGTTCTGTCATACTCTTTACCCTTTCACCAATGGTTTTGTGGGGAAGTGGGTACATTTAGCGTTAAGCTATAGGTGTTACACAGTTTTTCTTTTCCAGTATTGTTTGTGGACCACACAATGTTTTTGTGAAATAATGACAGTGCTAAAAGTTGCCAGTTTGCTTTGTAACATCCCCATTTAAAATTAAAAATCTGAAGAGCTTTAAAGTTGTAGAAGCCAAAAAATCCAAAGGAAAAACAGCATTTTTTCATACATGTGCCCCTTTTGTGATTGATTCCTTTCAGATATGGAAACAATTTTGCTTTTAAGTTGCAGAATATTCCTTGTCAGAGATAAGGACTCGTACTGCATTTCCATAGGAGGTTTTCTTAAGGGCATGTTTAGGTATTGTAAGATAAAAGACTTGGCACAGAATTCTAGAGAGATGCTTACTGAAATACTTATACCAGAAGGTGCCATTCTAAATATGTTACAGCAGTGTGTGCTTCAAGTAGAAAGTAACATAATATATCACACCAATTTCTCCAGGCTTGCATTGAGGGTGGGTTCTTACTAATTTTCTGTTCAGCACTGAGAAAAATCTGAATATACTGTAGCTAGTTTTGATATGTGTCCATAATATTAAATTGTCAGTAAATGCCATTGAAATTCTTACATATTTCCAAGTTTTCATATGGTATTTCGGATAATTTCCTGTTGGGGTTAGGGTGTTAGTTTAATGTGAGTGCTCAAAATAAAACAGTGTTAAAGAAAATGTGTTCCATTTATTGTGATTATTTTTTGCTCCATACTAAGTCTCTATGGAGTATGTGTTGTGTAATCAAACGTTCTCTGGATAGGAGGATTAATGGCTATTATATAATCTGCCAGACAAGTATAGTATAGTACTTTCATTAATGATGCAGTCATTTAATTGTCATCTAGGCTGCTTGCCAAAACTACTACAGTATCTCTGGCTGTATCTAGAGTGGAAGCCCCAGGAAAAAAAAACAAGGGTAAAGTTTTTGAATGGACTAATGACATCACCGTATTGCTATTTCTGCTCAACAATTGCATACATTTTAGACAGATGTCACAGACATGTTCCATTGAAATCTATGAAGTACAGGTTTGCTGGTATGTTTTCATGTATTTAAATTAAACTACAAAATCCACCATGAACAATCTGCCTGATGCAAGGTGGGCTGAATGAGAAGTTATAGACTGAGTAAATGAAAGAGAAAAATGATATAGAAGAGGTGAGGAAAACAAGCAGCCATCGAGGACAGCAATGCAAAAAGAAAATAGGGAACTTTCAAAGGTTTCCAAGGAATGAGGTCAACCAGTTGTATTGGAAGGCTCAGGTGTGATACAGAATCATTGAGTTTTCAAGACTGGTGAGAAAGTCAAAAGAGAAATTCAGTTGTGCTTAAAATAAGTTTTATTTTCTGTAAATTGTAATTTTTTCAGCAACTAGAGTTTGGCTGTTGCAGTTTTCCATAAACATCCTTAAGAAGCAGACATAAAAATTGATAAGCTTTCAAAATGCAAAGAAAGGAGTTTGGCTTTTGAGACCAGTTTAAACTATTTCCATAGTTTAAAGTTCCTATATTATGGAATAGTATAAGAGAATGTGTAACTATAATATGACATTGGTGTGATAAAAAAGCAGCAATGTGTATCTTGAGAAGTTTGAAAACTTCATTCATCCTGTTGGGTTGGGGAATGTGGTCAGTTTTCATATTGCAGTTCCTCCACCCATATCCATCCATCTTCAGGGAAAATTGTCCTGATCCTAAATATGTTAAATAGTGTGACTGGAAACTTAGAATTGATTCTGCCACCCCAGTTGAATGCTTTGGCTTTGCTGCGCATTGAGGAAGCCTTTACCCTTTAGAAACTGCTGAAAACAACTAAATTATACTTTGATTATAATTGAAATAAAATTAATTCAAATTGGTTAGTTTGTCAACAGTATCATTGTGGTTCTAAGTTGCAGCTACTTTTTTTGGGGCGGGAGGGGTATATCAATGTTTACTCCTGGTGATTGTCTGCACTATTTCCTGCCATTTTCTTGGCAAGATTTGGGGAATGGTTTGGCATTGCCTTCCTAGGGCTGAGAGTATATGACTGGCACAGGGTCACCCAGCTGGCCTGATATTTAAAATGGGACTAAATCTCAAGAGTCTCTTGATTTCTAGCCTGGTGCTTAACAACTACACCAAACTGGCTTTCATTTTTGAATTGCATATATTCAAATTCAGATTTAATTTATTTAAATTGAATTTTTAAAAAGCATAGTATTTCTTCAACTTAAATCTCATGGAGGCATTAAGGAAACATACCTGTCTCCATATTATGTTTTCAAGATTATTGGTGGATTTTAGTTATTATGATGTCATTCTAGAATGAAATTTATATGAGTGCTATTTTATGATTGTCCATACACCTTACACTTGAACACATTGAAGTAATTAAGTTTTGTTTAGAAGTCTCTCTTCTGATTTTACTTTGCAAGTTTGTAATTGCAAGGTGTCTAATGAGATCTACAGTCAGATCATGTGGAAAGCAATTAACATGTGCAAAAACGTGCACTTTTGAGCAGTCTGGAAGTGTTTTTGAGTTTCAGAAAGCTGTGTTTCAAGCAAGTCTGAAAAATGTTTTGTCTGTGAAAAATGTTTTTTCACAGACAAAACATTTCTAGAATGCCCGAGAATCCATTTCATACTTACCTAAGGTATTTTGTATCAAATCACAGCATTTTGTGTTGAAATAGAGTGTTTTAAATTAGATTTTGTATAATCCTACACAGGTAGCCCTTGACTTATGACCATTCATTCAGCATTTGAAATTACCATTTGAAATTACAACACATTTCCAAAGTTGCAGTTACTGCAAAATCTTCATAATTAATTGATCACAATTCAGGCCCTTATCACTGGCCTCAGGGACGTTGCAACTGCCCCACTTGCTTATCTTTCCCTCTTAATCCTCCCTAGGTGGGTTCCTTTGACCTATTTCCCATAGGCCTTGGGTGTGCTTCCCACCCCACCGGGTCCCATAACCTTGGACCGCCTCCCTGCTGGTCACACCTTGCTTCACTTACCTCGTCCGAATATTGCCTTTTCAAAAGAGCATCCATACAATGGGATGCATGGCCTTCCATTGTGGAAGTGGGCAGCATTCTTGTGATCTCCCAGAATGATGAAAGGCAGCCTCTACAAGAAGGCCATGTGTTGCATCAGCTGGATGCTGTTTTGGAAAGATGATCTTGGAGAGAAGACCCAAGACTGGGACTCAGCAGGGTGGGAAGTTCTGCAAGGGGTGCTTTGGGATATGGAAGGTGCAGTTCAGGCCATGTATCAGCTGGGATGGTGCTGCAGTGCAGACCTAGGCCTGCACCAGGCTTCCCAGAACCTCCCCCAACCACTCAGGCAACCCATGCTCCACTTAACAATCACAAAAGGAGAGATGGAATTGTAGTCATTAAGGAAAGTGATCACATGGGGGCCTTGCTTAACAGCAGCAACTTATGGCAAATTCTGAGTTTAATTTTGGTCATAGGTTGCAGACTATGCATAGAGCAAAATAATAGGGTATATTTAAATGGTGACCTTTTCTATAGAATTGCCTCTAGATCCCCAAAAAACTGGTTCTGAATGTACATAGGTAACATGCTCCCATTTTATGTAATAGTAAATGTTTAGAAAAGGGTGTTAGTAAGAAGACTCAACATTGAAAACTTCCTTGAGGCATGCAAAATACCTTACATTTGAATAAATTTTCAGACCTGTGATTAGGGGGAAGTAATACTTGCAAAAAACACAAATAACCAAAATTGAGAACTTCCTTGAAGCATGCAAAATATCTTACATTTGAATAAATTTTCAGACCTGTGATTAGAGGGAAGTAATACTTGGAAAAAACACAGTTGTCTTGCCACATTTCACCATGTACTCCTCTTGTAGTCTTGTTAGATGGAAACAGCTGTTACAAAAAATGAGTATAACTATATTGGCTACAACTACAGTAATTGAACCTTAGCATTTTTATGAAGGTCCAAGAGTCGTTGGTTGGAACTAAATTAGTATTTGCCTTTGTTTGGTATAACGTAATATGGAGTATATAATGCTTCCACTTCCTATTTCCCCTGCAACAGTAAGCCTTTAAGTTGGGGAGGTTAGTAATGCAGTACACTGTATTATGCCAGCAGAATATAAAGATGCAGCTAGAATAATGCTGTTCTGTTTTTTATTGCAAATTCATGGAATGTTTGGAATGGACAGTGTATCTAGTCCTTCCGCTCTACAGTTAGGCTCATTCCTTTTATAAGTCACTCAACTGGTGGGTTATTCTCCTTTTTAAAGAGTAATTGATTTAAAAGAAAACTACAGGAAGGGAACGATAAGAAAAATATGGGCTAAAACTAGGTTCCTTTTTAAAGCTTAATCTAAAGCAAGGGTTCCAGGATGACATACAAAATCCTAGATATATCAATGTCAAAATGCATTTTCTTAAATAACCAAATTTAACCATGTGATCTTGAGCTATTTTTAGTTAATTTTATGTTTACTGCATTGTGCAAGATTGCATGGTGCCACTCAAAAAGGTTCCTCCCTGGAGTAAAAGGTCAAGAAATAAATTCCAACTACTAATCTAAATCTCAGTTTGATTGGCTGTTCAGAAGAACTCTAATGATATATGTAAATGGCTCTATTTTGGGTCAGGTTTATTCTGGATTTAGTTTTGAGTAACTTCCATTGATTACAGTGAGTTTGCTACATAGACATTTGTGTTGTGTAGAACATTAAAATGATTTAATGCTTTTCTTTTCCAGAAATGACTACCATTAATACAGGAAATGTTAATTTCAAATGGGATCCCAAAAGCCTAGAAATAAGGACATTGGCAGTTGAAAGACTGCTTGAACCTCTTGTTACCCAGGTAATAAAAACTCTGTGTGGTTATACTTTGCTTTTTATTAATGTTCTGGATCTGCAGTTTACATTGGAGAACCGATAGATTAATTGCACTGTGTTGCTAGTCATTTGGGTCTACATTAAGGATGCAATTGGAATATTTTCTGTTCATAGCTTTCTTTTTTGCCTTTATAAAGCCATGTCAAAGTAGAAAATATCAGGATTTTTTTCCTTAAAAACTTTAAAGCTGAAATATAACCACATCTTTTATGAAGTAAATATAGAAAATCCCAAAATGTTGGGCTTAAAGATGGGGAGATTGTGTTAACAACCCTACATATTAAAACAAGTTTGGTATACTGATGAGTTAAAAAAACCAACCATCACTCCCACGACTATGTTTTCTTTTAAAAATGAATTTAAGATTAAAATAGCACACGGAATTAATAGAAACTTTAAAAAAAACCTTTAAAACTGAATCACTGGCATATTATTAAAAAAAAGTATGACCAAACATCACTGGCTTTTTGTCCTTAATGTAATAGGAAATTAACTATGCTTAAATCTCAAATATGACCTAAAATAAATTTTTAAGTTTATGTTGCAAAGTTCTACATATACACATTTCTCCTTTCTGTTCAAACATCCCTTTCTTTTATGGTACCTATAGTTGTTTTGATATCTCTGTCAAACTGAGTAACTCCTAATAGAATCCAGGTGTCAAAAGATGACCACACCTAACTTTACACCTAATATTAACCCTAAATCAAAGTATAATTTCTGAACCAATTTTTTTTTTAAATGCTTAATCATTTAATTTACTTAAAACCAGAAATACCACAAAGGTGGAGTAGTACATGTGAGCCTGAACTAACAGTGTCTGAAATTATATTTAAGAGACAAGATTTGAGATCAGTGTTTAAATTTAACTCATTAGCCAAGCCAAATAATGTGAGGAGTCCTTCTAAACATGTCACAATAGCTGTAGGAGAAGAGCAGGCATGGGGGCAGAGAGTGGTGGTGGAATCAAACATGCTATCCATTTAGAGTCCTTGCATTGCCACAGAGATCCAAGCGCAGCGCCTCCGCCCCAATTCTGTCAACTCTTATCTAGCACTAATTTAGGGCTGACCATTAATTTTATATAGGTTTGAATAAGTCTATGGTGAAACCTTACAGATGGTCTTGATTCTTTGACCCTGACAATAGGTCATGTAATGTGTCATTGATTTAATGCTAAAAGATAGGCATTGACATGCCATTAACAATTAAACTGAATAGTAAGATGATCCTTTGAGAATTAAACAATACCAGAATAGGTATGACGATAGAAAAGTAAAGAAATAAAGTTGCTTCTAAGCCGCATCTCTGTATAGCTTCCATTTCTCATTTCGTGTTTTAGAATGCTATAGTTCAACTTAATAAGTTACCGTTAGTCATTGATTGAAGGTTTTATAGATATATGAAACTCAACCAGGATGTATAAATGTTTCCAGATTTTTAATCTGAGTTCACCCCCAAAAACCCCTTTAGCTGAAGCTTTGTTTATGGGTATATTACTTGAGTTATCTGTTCAAGCAATGGAATAATTTAATTGGAATTGCATTCATGGGGAATTTCTGCCATATTAAATAGTTAAAACTTTTTAGCTGAAAAAATGGATCATATTGTACTGTTTTCAGGTCACTACATTGGTCAATACAAGCAACAAAGGTCCTTCCAACAAAAAAAGAGGTCGATCTAAAAAGGCACATGTTTTAGCTGCATCAGTTGAGCAAGCAACAGAAAACTTTCTGGAAAAAGGAGACAAAATTGCAAAGGAGAGCCAGTTTCTTAAAGAAGAACTGGTAGCAGCTGTGGAAGATGTTCGTAAACAAGGTATACCTTTGATGAAGTTGTAACTCTTACGGTTGTCCACATTTGGAAATTAGCACACAGGAATTACCATTTTTTTTTATAAAAAAAAAGGGTTTGCCTGTCAGTATGTGCATATATTTAAATGCCAGTTTGGGGATAAGCTCAGCTTTTAATATGTGTCAGCATGTTTTATGTATTTACTATATTTATGTATGTACAAGGCCTCAAAGAAATGTATATAGTAAATGTAATAAATGTAAATGTATATTCCACTCTCAGCTTAATCTCCCAATAGTCATGTGAGAAGGGCTGGACAGAGAAATATGGAATGACCTTGAGTCAGTCATTAAATTTGTGGAATGAAAATTTGTCTTTATTGACTGATGTTAGTAGAGCTTCAACCACATTTTTGTAGAATTGAAAATGGTTGCATTAATACCCCGAGAGGATTTTGTTGTCATAAAGCTTGTCATAAAGTTGGATGATCTTAAATTGTCTTTAACTTAAGTGATTGTATTGATATCTTCTGCTGCTGAAAAAATCCAAAATAATATTTTCGTTTCCTCCGACCCCATTTTTAAAATATTAATAGAGCCTGCTATCATCTGACGAAAAGCTATAATTTTAATGAGGCTATGAAAACCATTTAAAACAAGATGTTCGAGAACCCACAGTGGCACATACAGAGCACCTTTTTTGCATAATTAAAAGAGGCACATCATTTTCTAGGCTTGTGCAGCTGCTTCAAAAATCTCCCAGGTGTCTTCACATTACCGTGCATGCAATTTTGCTTCATTTTTCCCAGCAAAGCAAAGTAGCTGTTTATCCACGTGTATGTCAACAAAACCAGGAGCAGCTTCCAACTACATTTCTAAAAAGATAGTGTGTTTTAAAAGCAGTGCTCTGTAAATGTATTCCAAGTCACCTTGTTCAAGATTTGCACAGGCCAAAAGTTGAATGTTATTTACCAATAACTGTCAATATTTTACATTATTCCCATTTTGTAACTTGACTAGGCTTCAAGGTATACAGTATTTGAACTTGAAAGGTATTTGAAATTCAGCATAGAGACCAAGGTCAGTGCTTCCATAATGAAGCCATGCCTTTTCCTGGGCTTGCATGATATTACTGAGTACAGACAAAGATGTGGCTTTTTAAAAAAGCCAGTAGCACAGTTTACTTTTATTTCCAGCTTCAAGCTGAATATTTGCACGTTCAATTAAGGCCATTGAATTCTATATTAAGCAGCAAATCCTTAATCTTGCAATACTTGCCTAAGTGCCAAAAGTAAATTGTTTTGGAAGAAAATGTGATGAAAATTATAGTGATTTATTATAGATGTTTTAATGAGAAATACCTATGCTGTTTTGGTTTTGGCTCAATTGGGTATACTTTCCTAATCGTCATAAGAACTGAAGCCTTACAGATACTTTCTGTATGTATATATATATAAATATAGGAGACTTGATGAAGAGTGCTTCTGGAGAATTTGCTGATGATCCCTGTTCTTCTGTGAAACGAGGGAATATGGTGAGAGCAGCTCGGGCCCTCTTGTCAGCAGTTACCCGACTGCTCATTTTGGCTGATATGGCGGATGTCTACAGACTACTTGTACAACTTAAAGTTGTAAGTCTTGAGTATATTGTTCACTATTTTAATGGCATCATAATAAAAGGAATTCAGAATAATCATTTCTAACTTGCAGGAAGGTGGGTTAATAGGGCAAGAGCATGTCGTATACCCTGCTTTGAAATGTTTAAGAAATGTTGGATTATTGTGGAAACAATATTCTGGTCTAAGTGGAACATTTCTGTAAATTAAAATGGGTCTAAAACCTTGGAAACTAAGACTTGTGGACTTTAACTTCCAGAACTCTGGGAGTTGAAGTCCACAAGTCTTAAAGTTGCCAAGGTTGGAGAACCCTGAATTAAAAGATCTATTCTTATATTGTTACATGTTGTTGACAGATTTGCCATCAGTTGAACAAATTCTGTTTTACTTCTTTACCCCAGGCAGTTCTTTGATTTGGATCTGATGTGTTCATGGCCTTTTAACATAAATTGCTATTGCTAAATTCAATATAAAACATTAATAGCTTATTGAAATCTGACATTCACATACATAATAGTTCTTGTTTTTCTAGTGTGCATGATTTTATTGATTGGGTTGGGATTAGACCATATTTCTCTTGCTTATAGTGATGTTATAAATTACTGCTTTTGTAGAATTTATACTAAATTATACATATTGTGAATAATTTAAAACTGATTTCATTTTCTAGGTGGAAGAAGGCATTTTAAAACTAAGAAATGCTGGAACTGAACAAGATTTAGGAATACAATATAAAGCTCTTAAACCAGAAGTGGATAAGCTTAATATAATGGCAGGCAAGAGACAACAGGTATAGTAATTTTTGGATTATATACTTTTATAAAATCTTACTGTTATAATACAGAAACAGTTATAGTAGAAACGTCAAAATGGTAACATTGACCATTGTATAAAGAAGATGTATAAATTGTGATGTAATTACAGGAGCTTTTGTTTTTAAAGAAAGCCAAAGCTGCCACAAAGGGAGGGGAATGCAATATCAACACCTTGATGGAAACCAGCCATATTTAAAGGGGTAAAAACTAGGAGACAAAAAATTTTTTTGACCGTTTATAGTAATATTGAAAGAGTCATGTCATAATAAGTTTGGGAAAGTTGCATGAATCCACCCAATTTTCTGTGAGTAGCTACTCGTGACCACTTTACTACCAAAAAAGAGTTTATTTGCAATAGAAATCTGCATTTTATTGACTCCTGCATGGAACATTGATGCCTGGCTCTTTCTTTTCTATATTATGCTGCTCATGTAATCAATGACATGTAAGGTGTCATTGTCTTTTTCAGAAGGAAAAATTCAAAGTGGCTCCAATTTACTACAAACACTCTCAGGAAACATATTTCAGTATAACGGTTTCTAACTCCTGTCCTAACAAACTGGCTGGATGTGGAGAAGATCTTTAGTCAGCTGCCTCAGATTTGCTAGTCTCTTTAACAGGGTTGTTTATTTATTTATATATCAAACTTCTTAACCGAATATGGAATATAACCAAGAATAGCAGAACCGAGAGAGTTGTTACTTGATCTGCAATTCCTTCTTTATGGAACAGGTTAAAATCAAGCTGTCCATTTTTCTCAAAAGCTACAGAACAAGAGTCCTGTCTATGCAACTGTTACTAATTACGTAATTATTCAGCTGAATAACTTGTTCCAATTGTTGTTGGGTTTTTTAGTAAAGAGTAAATATGTGGGCAGGTATATTAGAATGGGAGAGACTGATGAGTAAACTGGTATAAAGAGATGAGAATGATGTTTGTTGTGAAACACTGCTGCCTGTGTAATACACACTAATGGTTAATGGTATAAAGCTTTGGCTTATACTTTTCTGCAATTCAGATGGGAAATTTATAGTAACTTCAGTTACAAATTGCTCATTTGAGGCTTCATTTGCCAGCATTATTGTGTTCCAGAAATCATGTAATTTCCTGGTGCATCCTGATATGGGCTTACATATCTTTCTTTATTGAGATAGGTCAGATAAGGCAGGGGTCTCCAATCCCTGGACCGTGGACTTGCACCAAGCCGTGACATGCCAGCAACTAGACCATGCAAACAAATGAAGCCCCATCCATAGGATGCAGGCTGCATGCAAAACCATGTCCCCCCCCACTGGTCTGCAGAAGAATCTCCATGGAACCCGCCCTGGTGCCCAAAAGATTGGGGGTCACTGAGATACGAAATGCACAATATATTCCTCTCCAGGTGCTGTGGGACTGCATCATCCCCTCTCCATTGGCTATTGGGATTTATACTTGGAATCTCACATCTTGTCTTTTTTGATAGAAAAACTAAATTAAAAAAAAATTATCCCTAAATAAAATGTTACTGTTTCTGCAGGAACTGAAAGACATTGGTCATCGTGACCAGATGGCTGCAGCCAGAGGAATCCTTCAGAAAAACATCCCTATTCTTTATACCGCTTCTCAAGCTTGCCTCCAGCATCCAGATGTAGCTGCCTATAAAGCCAATAGGGACTTGATCTACAAGCAGTTGCAGCAGGCAGTCACAGGAATCTCTAATGCTGCCCAAGCGACAGCTTCTGAAGATTCTGCCCAGCATCAGGGTGGTGGTGGAGAGTTGGCTTATGCACTTAATAACTTTGATGTAAGTTTAAAGTTTGTACCATAAATAGGTTTTGGCACTACCATCCTTCCCTGAAAATAAGAACCCTGAAATAAGCTCTTGGCCTTATTGCTATGCGCTCAAAAGCTCACTTGGGCTTATCAGAGGATGTCTTATTTTGGGGAGAACGGCATTTTCTGGAGCAGTATGATTGACAGTTTCTGATTTGCAACCTTGACATAAGGGGAATTATTATTCCATGATTATAAAAACTAATAAAAGTAGTGTCTTTCAAAAATACAGCAGGATCTAACATATTTACAGGAATGCAAATTGGGAATTATTAAATTAGGTATAACCAACACCTAATTTAATAATGCTCAGCTGAAACCAATTCTATCAGTTTAGAAATGCAAATTGCTTGTACCTGTATTTTATAACAGCACTAAAAGTTCGTCTCATTGAAAAATCAGGGTTTTGTATTAATTTATTTAAAATTGCAATTTTCTAGTTTTTTATAAAAAGTGTAATGGGCTTCCAGTTTGGGGGCTAGGCTTTCAGATTTTCCAGAATTCAGACAGGCTGTCAAATAACCAGAAGGCTATTCGTGCTTTCTCAAGACACTTTCAGTTTACTCTGTGTTCCATTTCAACAATTTTTGAATGACACATCTGATACGCATATCTGGTTGAAAACCACTTCTCCTAGTCAACCATATGCAGCTCTCTGCAGCCTCTGCAAGGTACTTTTCCCAGCTAAATTTATCTTCCATTATCCACCTTTCCCAGCTTTCTTTTTTTTTTGCCTGAGCAGTTGAGCTCAGATTGACCAATTAGAATGATGTCACAGCTACTATATCTTTTGATAGTTATATAGAAGATAAAATCTGAGGAGCTGCAGCTGGTACAATAAATTAATGAACAGTCTCTAAAAATTCCCTTTTAATATTTCAAATAGGTCATAGCTACATTGTCCAAAGTGTGGACATTTATCCAAAGTGTGGACAAAATAAATTCACTCAAAGATATATAAAATATTATAGAATATACAAAAAATATTGCCATGAGAGATTTTACTGAGCAGTGTTTCATTCTTGCAGTAAAATGGCATAACTGATGTTGATGCTTTAAAAAGATCAACAGATAAAAGATAATGGCATAATTAGTGTGATTAAAATATTTGGAGCTGCTGATACCAAATCAAAGAAACCTTAGCACCCAGGAGAATTTTTAAGAAAAATAAAAAGCTGCTGATTTTTTAAAAATAATAAACCTGGTTAATGAATATTACTTTAGCATTAAGGAATAGCAGTATACAGCATAAATTGGAAAAATGGAAAACTGATAAACCTCAAAAATTGAAGTCAATTCTCTGATAATATAAATGAGATCATTAATGCAATCTTAAGTTCGTATAAATGTTTTGTTGTATAGTTTTTTAAAAAAATTAATAGTTGAAGGTAAGAAAACTAAAATTCAACTGTCGACATAGATCTCTGTAAACTGAGCATTAGCTTCAACCAGTGTTATACTGGGTTAATTCTGCATAGTATGTTGATCTAAATGTTGCAGTAGTTAAACAAACATGTATTTTATAGTAATTTTAAGAGGTCTTCATCAAAAGAGCAGCATGTCACTTTATTAAAGGTTATAAACCATTTCTTCTTAACAGAAACAAATTATTGTAGACCCTTTGAACTTCAGTGAAGAGCGTTTTAGGCCATCCTTAGAAGAGCGTTTGGAGAGTATCATTAGTGGCGCAGCCCTAATGGCTGACTCATCCTGCACACGTGATGACCGACGGGAACGCATAGTGGCCGAGTGTAATGCAGTACGACAAGCCTTGCAAGATCTGCTTTCAGAATACATGGGAAATGTAAGTAACAAGTATACTTGCAAACATTTCCTTTTCATGGCATAATGTGATTTGAAAATGTGTACAGGTTCTCTCAAAAGTAAAATTAGGCCATTAAAATTGTAATTGTCCTGTGATGGTCTTCTGCTATGTTGCATAATTTTATTCAAAGATATTTTTTTAAAATGAAGAAAAAAAGAAATCAAAGAAAATGCTATAACTGGTGAAGCTTCTTGGATAAGAAGTTTTAGTCTTCTTCCTCAAATAAAAAACAATCCAGTTGCCTTTTGAAAGGAAAAAAAGACAACTAAGATTTGGATTACTGAGAATCTCCATATATGTTTAAATCAAAGAGAAAGGTAAAAGTACAGCAAGAAAAAAACAAGGAAATACCTTCCAATCTTCTTTCCAACAGTTATAAGTAAAGTTATAGAGTTTCCTTTTACTTTATGGTTGCAACATAACACTCTTCTTTCTATAATCTATCCTGTCTAAGCATCAAACCCATAAATCATAAGTTAATTTTTTCTGTTTCATGTAAAAAATCTATAAGGAGTTTTCAGGTCAACTATAAACATAGATAATTGTCTTTTGTCTAATCAAAGAAGTCAATTTGGCCATCTCTGCACATTCCATCATCTTTACCAACTATTCCTCATTGTGCGGAATGCCAAATTTTTCCTTTGTGCATGTAATAATCTCACTACAGTTATTGTGTATAAAAACAAAGTTCCACCCTTTTTTTTCAAACCCTTTGTTTATCAATCCCCCCCAAAGAAAAACTTCTTGTCTCAATTGTAAATTAATTTTCAAAATCCTCTGAATCAGTGTATTTTTTATTATTATTAATTTTTGAAATTGACTTGGGGATAAATTAGAATAATAGAGAGTTTCAAAGGCTTGGATTTTCCCCCTCCTTTAGAATTGATTCTGTATTAAAAGATTGAGTGAAATATTTATTGAATTTGGCAGGATTTTGACTGAGGAATGATAAAAATATATAAGATATGTAAATTGAAATAATGTCTTGCGTATGAAAACCATGTTACAGTTAGCTTAAACAATATACCTACATAACTCATCTCTGCCAGTAGTATTAATTTTTAACATGAAATTTTTTGTGCTTGAGTAGAAAAGGTAAATATAAAGGTTTCCCTTGTCCAGTTATGTCCAACTCTAGGGGGCAGTGCTTATCTCCCTTTCTTAGCCCAGTTACAAGTGTACAACTGTATTGAGTAGAGCAAGGCTGGAAAAAGCTATGGGGAGGGATGCAGCCTCCAATGCCCCTTTTGGGGAACTTTGGAAAATTATGCCATCACATTTTAGCATAAGATTGCTGAAGAATAATGTTATAACTTCCTGCTGATTTTTGTCAAACAATAAATATATATATATATATATATATTAAACTACACGTACTCATAGCGTTGCTATCAAATTTTAAAATAACCCAGAAAAAGGATAAAAATGTTAACTTTACCCCTTTGTAGATTGCTCAGACTCCTTCATCCAATAGTAGCTGAAATTCAGTGAAATTCAATGTTTAACTATTTAAATGTTTCAAATATGTAAAACTGGCTAAATAATAACATCTCCCACATGTGGATTAGAGACTACAAAGTGAAATTCCTGAGTTACCTCCAGCTTCCAAAAGTCTTGAGAGAAGCCCTTAGGGATGTTCTTAGCAGCCAGAGTGCTCAAAATAATTTATGATGAGATTATCAAAATTCTCTAAATTGATTATATGTGGAAATACATTTGGAGTATATTCAGAATTGTAATATCTATTGGCAGATATTAGGTTAAAAAAGTCTTACTTCAGGTGGACTGAACAACTACACCTTAGCATGGCTGTGTTTGTAAAGGACAAGATTGATATGTTATAATTAACTATAATGTGATACAGTCAACTAATTTCCAATGTGTCTTTATGAAGGAATGCTTTCTATTTGAATGGAAGGCAGAAAAGAGAAACAGCTTTGGAAAAGTAAGAGATAAAGATAGCAAATCTATACTTCTTGCAAAGAAAAAAAATAGCCTTTTTTTTTAAAAAAATTAGGAAATGTGAAGAGATAGGTAAAAGGGAAAAAACCAAGAGAAGATTGTAGCAAGTATTATAATGTATTCCTTTGGTTCTTTTGTTACAAAAACATCTACAATTACTCACAACCACTAAACTAATTTATTTATTTATTTTACAATTCCCCCTTTTTTCCTAACCTTTCCATTATTTTTCCTTCTCAGATAAAATAGTGAGCTTTTTGAACAGATAATTGAATAAAATTATGTCTTGTTCTTGGCTTCTTATCATATTCAAAGAGTATAAGACAAAGCCCTGGTTTGGACAACAGACTTGAAACTACAGATGGAGAGTCATATCGTTTGTTCAATTGCACCTGCTTGCTGGGGGCACCAGAATGCACATCTGACATCATCAGATGCTTTATGTTTTGGGAGAGAGAGAAAAATCATGACATTTGGCTTTAAAAAAAAGACTCTGAATTGTTTGTTCATAATTGACAAAATAGGTTTTAATTATTAGAATCCATGTTTTCCTCTATAAAAATAAGTATACAGTACATTTGAAAAGCTGACATCTAAAAATTTACCTAAGGCTGTTGAATATGTTCATATACTTCTTGATATTCTACATGCCTCCTGAAAAACTACCTAGACTTGAGGTATCTTCAGAGAGCATTCCTGGCATGACTTCCAACAGAGTGTGAAAATTATCACGTTTACAACAGATACTTTAGCTTTGTCCTTAGATTTTGTGAAATACTTAAGGAGAATGAAGCCAATAATGTGGGAAACTCAGATTAGCTTCCTTGATATCCTTTGGTAATACATGCCTTAAATATGAAAACATCCTAAAATATAGCCAAGTATTCAATATATTTATCTCTCTTCATTTTATATTTTAAATATAAAATATTTAGTTTGTATAAACAATCTTTTGAAAATTTACAGTCAGCGCATATTTTATAGCAGACAGAGCTCTGAAGAACACCCTCAGGTATGCTTCAAGATTCAGAAGTCCAGATAACATTTCCGGTCATCACCGCAGCTGGACCTAAGAGGTCATCATCCGTCCCCTAAGGTCCGTTTTTCTTCTGCTGGTGCAAATGCAATCCCAAAGAGGTGGCTACCGAAGGGGTGAATGTTTGGGGGACTGACAGCAGTCAGCTCGAAGAACCCAAATCAGTCCTAGGAGCCAATAGAAGAAGGTGGACGGCAGGCTTGCCATTTCGCCACTGTTAGTGGCGTATGGAGTTGGAAAGAGAAAGTGAATTTTGACAGCAGACTGTGGATTCTGGTGAGACTTTGTTTCTTTCTGATGAGCCCAGCCCCACAAAAATCAGTTTCTACATTTCTACAACAGTAAAAGGTGGGACCAATATCAAAAGATATGCAAGCAGTACTACAAGCGATTGCAGACTCAAAAAAAGAGCTGAAAGAAGACCTCACTAAAATAGATCAAAATTTTGCAAAACTTCAACAAGCTATAACAGATAACTAACAAAGGATAAAAAAATGGAAGACAAATATGAGGAGATAACAGATAACCAACAAAAGATAAAAAAATGGAAGGCAAATCTGAGGAGGTAGACCAAGCTACACCAACTGCAACAGGAAAAAATATTTATTTATTTGTTTATTTCATTATATTTATATACCGCCCCTCTCCGTGGACTCGGGGCGGTTTACAGCCATTTAAAACAGAACAATAAAGCATATTACTATTAAAATTTAAAAACAAATATCCGATGGCTAATTCAATTTAAAAAATTTCAAGATATTTAAAATTTAAAATATTTAAAAATTTAATCAACCCCTAACTTCCAGACTGAATCCCTCCCAGGCCGGCCTGGCAGAAGAGGTAAGTTTTTAATTCCCGACGGAATGACTTTAAGTCGGGAAGTCTACGCAGTGCTGGTGGAAGTTCATTCCAGAGGGTTGGAGCCCCCACAGAGAAGGCCCTCTTCCTTGGGGTCACCAGACGGCACATGGCGGCCATTGGGACCCTTATCAGGCCCTCTCTATGGGACTGTACCGGTCTCTGGGAGGTATTTGGCAGGAGGCGGTCTTGCATGTACCTTGGTCCAATGCCATTGTAGATGTTCTCCATATACTTTGACTAGGCCTCCTGTGTTTAACTGGGAACTAGAATCTGGGTCTCCCTGCTCCTAATCTATCACCTTAATCACTTGAATCCTATTCACTCATTTGTGTGTCTGTGTCTGTATGTAGGTAACTATATTTGGAAAAAATGCAATTATTTGGTAACCATATTTAAAAGCCAAATGAAGAGTGAGAAGGTATTGCTGAGCACTATTGTTATTACCAAATAGAAGATATTGATGAAATGTGAGATCAGAATTTGAATATTATTAGTATATCTATCCACATGGTTGCTTACAGTTGACACCAACTCAATGGAAAATAGTACTTAAATATGCAATGCAATGTTTTGGGGAAAAAAATCAGACATGTTGATCAAAGTTTCACTCCTTAAAATGTCATATGTTAATTATTTTATTATTTTAAAAAATTGCATTTTTGCTCAATTTTGCTGTTTTACAAGCAAAAGAAGAAGAAATAAAGGAAAAAATTTATACAGTATATAATATATATATATGTATTATGTATGTATATATGTATGTAAACAGATTTGCTTAAAAATGTCTACTTCTTCTCTATGTATTTAGAATTACAAAGCTGAAACAGGATGGTGAAAAGACGCAGTATACTATGTCTACAGTATACTATAGAGCACATTTTCACCCAAAACATCCAGGGATTATGTTGTGACATAAAGATCAAGAGAGAAGCAGCTAAATATTATCACACTATATTGGTTAAAGGTAAAGGTTTCCCTGGCACATATGTGCCAGTTGTTTCTGACTCTGGGGGCGGTGCTCATCTCCGTTTCAAAGCCAAAGAGCCAGTGCTGTCTGACGACATCTCCATGGTCATGTCTCTGGCCTGACTAAATGCCAAAGGCACATATAATGCTTTTACCTTCCCACCAAAGGTAGTTCCTATTTTTTCTACTTGCATTTTTACATGCTTTCAAAACTGCCAGGTTGTCAGAAGCAGGGACAAGTAATGGGAGCTCACCCCGTTATGCGGCACTAGGGATTCGAACCACTGCCAACCTTCTGATCGACAAGCTCAGCTGCCTTATAAGCATCCATCTCCTATATTGGTTACCTCTGCCCAAATGTCCTAGCAGAAATGTGAAGAATCTGCCCCAAACCAAAATTAAACTGGCTTGCCCGGGAGAAAAGCAAAGTTCTGGAGATAAATATATCCATTTGCACATCATTACAGTACAGAAATATGTTCCATGTTAATCAGTGCTAGATAGTAAATCAACAATAAAGCGTTCACGCACCATTCTTAGATTTTTCTTCGTTATTGAGTTCTCATGTGTTTGAGATCTGAACTAAATGACTAAATGTCTGAAAGGATTGTGTAGTTGCATTCCTGAACATTTTAATTCTTCATTTTTAGTAGTTGTTGACATTAATATGTCATTAATATTTAACTTACAAACTTCTTTAGTATTGCAACAATAAAGCACTCAGGCCATCTATTAACATTCATATAAAATGTCTTCTGGTGAGGTACAGGCAAGCCAGTGCCCACATTTTTGCAATGATTTACTACAGCCAGAAGAAGTTAAATTACTAGTCATAAGTTGAGAACTAGCTGTATCTATTTTGAGTTGGATGGGCAAATCTTGAATGGGCTTTAAACTTCATGCATTTTCATATTAATAGTTGTAAATGATTATTGCAGATGTGTTTTGATAGAGGAATGTAAAAACCGCCTTTGGATTTTACAGACTCGTGAAACAAATACACACAAATAGAAGCAGTAGGGATAAGCTTCTTTTTCAGAAATATTTGGAAGATCAACGGTAGTTTCCACATCTCTAAGCACCCCACTTGTGTCCTGAGGCAGCAACACTTGAAATCTGTTCAAGCAATTATGACAAATTTTAGGAGCTCTCCACATCTGCACTGTAGCCAGTATGAATTCAAGATGCAGCAAATGCAAACAATTTTATTTATGTTATGCCTAGCAAATAGGAATGCATTACCCTAAGCACAAGGCTCTTTCTGCTTGAAAATTCCTTGGATAGTGCCTTGTAGACAATATAATGATGAAAACCTGACCCTTCTTTGGTTGTCATTGTGTAGGCTATATATAACATCTAGCTGATGTTTTACTGGATTTGCTCTGAATTTCTCTGTGTCTGCATTCTAGTTGCCGTCCCAATTGCATCATTACTCCAAGCTCTCTGGTTTCCAAGCTTTTCAATATATTTCATGTTAGTGGGAGAAGAAGCAGAACAGCGGTTATGAGCACTTTTTATATAACTTATTCTAAACATTAAATGTTCCCTGTGCCAGTTACTTTGATACCCTGTATCATTTTAGTACATGACTTGCTAAAGTGAGGATTAAAGGGTTGCATTCTGTCATTTAAAACTCTTGACATATTTAAGACTAATTCAGATTCATTTATGTGTTTTTTTTAGTTTTTCTTCTTCTCAGTCCACTTACCTATTTTCCTATTTTACTCTCTCCCCTTGAACTCAAACAGTTTGTCATGGAAATACATGATAATTGGTCCCAAACCATAAAAAGGTACACTTATACAATATCAGAAAGATTCATTTCTAATATTGTGAATGTATAAATTAGCTGCATCTAATTTTATCAATTAGCCAATCAAATCTTTATTATGGTCATTGACCAATCTAAAATAATGAAACAACAAAGAAAAAAACAACACTTTAGGCAGATGCAGAAAAAAGTTCAAGGTCTGAATAACTAACCACTAAGACAATTTCCAAATATTAATTTATTGGACCTGGCAAGCAAAAAAAAATGGCCACAGACTAAAAGTAACATTTTACCTGTATCTGATACAAGAAAAAAAAATCAGATCTATATGGACTATTAGTAATAATAGAATGATACGAATAGCATTACTATCTCAATAAAATGAGTAAAAAAAAAGGGAAAGTTAATCAGGATCCCAGTCCTTCTCCTGAGCCACAAGACAGACCTGATCTCTCCTAGGCACGTTATAAAATTTACCTCTAAAGCTGTAAAATATTAAGAAGAACCAGCATAAATACTTCAAATTGCCTCAAGACATTAGATGAGTAAAATACTCTATCTGATTGGTTGGAAAAAGTAAACGGAATCTGGTAATTCAACAATCCCGTTGGCACAATCTGAAATCTTCACCTAATAATGTTTTGTTTTTTGAATGACAAGAGAAAATAAGGCAATTAAAAGGAAATCAAAGTAGTGCCAATTAGACTGAAAATTCTCAAACTGAAGGGGTTTAAACTGGAGGGGAATTATTTATGTATTTATTTATTATTTCTTTCATTTAATTTCTATCCCGCCCCATCTCCACAGACTCGGGGCGGTTCACAACAAATAAAAACCACAATTTCAACATTTAAAATTTAAAATCAAATTTAACCCCCCCACGGTCATCCCAGGCCGGCCTGCTGGAAGAGCAAGGTCTTCAGCTCCTGACGAAATGACCTTAGGTCGGGGAGTATCTGCAGCATTGGGGGAAATTCATTCCAGAGGGTTGGTGCCCCTACAGAGAAGGCCCTACTCCTTGGGGTCACCAAACGGCACATAGAGGCCGTTGGGACCCTCATCAGCCCTTCCCTGTG